>CAUYRH010065402.1:0-10158 GCA_963574655.1 Perodicticus potto | reverse complement strand
CTGACATACCTCACAAGTCCTTCTTATCTGTTTTATGTTTTTAAATACGTTTTTTCCATTAAAGAGAGCTTTAGCCATTTGATAGGTACTTTCAGTGCCAAAATGAAAAGACTGATGTAAAGTTTTAAGTATTTTCCATTGTCTTGCAGTAGGTAATAGCAGAAGTCCACTTCTGTTTTATAGCCAGCCTAATGGAAGTAGTGAATAGTCTCTGGATAAAGCCCATTCCTTCTCTTTTTGGGTATACTGAGGTGCATGATTCTTAAGTGATCCCTCCCAAATAAGAGGTGCCACAAGGGGAATTATTCCCTTCTGTGCTGCTATTTTAGCCTCTTTATCAGCAAGTTGTTTACTTTCGGAAATCTCATCGAAAGCCTTTTGGTGTCCCTTACAATGAATAACTGCTACTTCTTGTGGAGCATGAATGGCTTGTAACAACCTATCTATTTCATGATGATATTTTATGGGAGAGCCATTGGAAGTTAGATATTGTCTTTCTTTCCAAATAGCAGCATTGGCATGTAAAATGAGGAAGGCATATTTTGAGTCAGTGTATATATTGACTCATTTTGTTCTCCCAATTTCTAAAGCACAGGTTAAGGCTATTAACTCAGCTAATTGCACACTGGTTCCTGGAGGGAGAGACCCACTCTCAATTACAGCATACTGAGTAACTACAGCATAGCCTGCTTTGTGAGTTCCTTGTTCTACGAAAGAACTTCCATCTATATATAAAACCATGTCAGGATTCAATAGGGGAGTTTCTTGTAAATCTTCTCTAGCTGCATAAGTCTGTGCTATGATTCGTTGGCAATCATGCCCTATCTCCTCATTGGATTCAGGGAGGAAAGTGGCAGGATTCAGAGCCACACAGGTGCATAATTGTAGCACTGGTCCTTCTAGTAATAAGGCTTGATATTTAAAAAGGCAGTTATCTGACAGCCCAAGATTGCTTTTTGTATTTTAAAAGTCCAGTAAGGTCATGAGTAGTGTAAATTAGATCTCTTCCTACAGTTAGCTCGGTTGCTTCTGGGGTTAAGAGGGCTATAGCTGCAATGACCCGTAGACAGCGTGGCCATCCCTTAGTTACAGTGCCAATTTCTTTACTAAGATATGATACAGGTTGTAAAACTGCACCCCGGTATTGGGCCAAAACTCCCAGGGCAATTCCAGTTCATTCTGTAATATACAGATTATACAGATTATGCTGTTGTCCATAATTTTGCCTTGGAAAATTTGTACCCACAATCAGCTAGGAAGTTTAATAGAATTTGTGTAGTTTTGTGGTACTCCTCTGCATCTGGTGCTCCCAAAAGAATGTCATCTACATACTGAATAAGAGTCACTGTAGGATATGAAAAATGACTCAAGTCTTTGGCTAAGGCTTATGCAAACAAGTGAGGGCTGTCCCTAAATCCCTGGGGTAACAGTCCATGTGAGCTGGGTGTTGGAGTCAGAGGGTCTTCAAAAGCAAAAAGGTATTTGGAATTTTCATGAAGAGGAATGCAAAAGAAGGCAGCTTTTAAGTCTGGGACTGTGAAATAGGCAGCCTTTTCAGGGATATGAAATAATAAAGTATACGGATTGGGAACTATAGGATAGAGAGGAATGACCGCTTCATTTATAATGCGGAGGTCTTGGACTAGTCTCCAAGTTCCGTCTGGCTTTGGCATTCCTAGAATAGGAGTGTTACATGGTCTATTGCAAGGTATTAATAATTTCTGTCGCTTTAGATTCTGTATTATGGATATTAGCCCATTCTTAGTGTCTGCTTATAGAGGATATTGTTTTTGATTGGGATAGATGGTGGGATTTTTAACTTAATTTGGTCTGGTTGAGCATATCTTGCTCTTCCCACCTGTCCTTCAGTAGCCCACACTTCTGGGTTAATTTCTGTCCCTAATAAGGGAAGGCATAGTATAGGTTCCTGTCCCATATTCATATAAATGGTTGTTCCTAGGGGGGTGGGGTCTTGGGGCCTTGGTGTGTGCCACACCTTTTGGGGGCAAAACAGGATTGTAAGAGGGACTTTACCGAACAAATGCAACCAGTGTAACATGGTTTCTTGTACCCTCAATGAATCCCCAACAATAAAAAAAAAAAATGTTTGTTCCTGTTTTAGTTAGTATGTCCCTCCCCCAAAGGGGAGCAGGACTTTCAGGCATGATTAGGAAGGAGTGAGAGAACAGCCAATCATCCCAATTGCAGCTTAAAGGCTGAGAGAAAAATTTGGTAACCAGCTTTCCAGACACCCCTGTATAATTACAGATTTGGGTAAGAAAACGCCAGGGTTAGAGAGAAGTACAGAAAAGGTTGCTCCAGTATCCAGAAGCAATTCTATCTCCTGGCCCTCCACTATAAGGCAAACCCGGGGCTCCTGAGGGGTGATGACACAAGTTGGAGCCAAGAGAATCTGCCCCGGGCACCCTCAGTCTAGTTTGGGTGCTGATGGGATTGCTGTCCCCAGAGGCCTTTGCCTCTGAGGACAGGCCACCCTCCAGTGGTCACCCTTGCATTCTGGACAGGGGCCAGGTGGCTTGCCCAGCCAGTGGTGCCGCTGGGGGCAGTGCTTCCTGAAGTGGCCCGTCTGACCACATTGGAAGCACTTGTTCTTAGTGCCTATGGTGTCTCTCTGCCCCTGAAAGGTGCTCGTTTGTCGGAGTGCCATTACTAGCGCTGTCATTCTTTTCATATCCCTTTTCTCTCTCTTCTCCTCTTTTTCTGATCTTGGTTATAAAATACCACAGTGGCCATTTTAAGAAGATTCTCCAGGTTATGATCTGGGTCTACAGCCAATTCTGGAGTTTTCTTCGAATGTCTGGGGCCACCTGAGTGATAAATTTATCTTTTAAAATAATTTGTCCCTCTAAGGAGTCAGGTGTTAACTGAGTGTGTTTTCTTATCACCTCCCTAAGCTGCTCAAGAAAGGCTGAGGGACTCTCATTTTGCTCCTGGTTAATAGTAGATAACTTAGAATAATTCACAGGCTTTTTCTTGGATCGATGTAAACCTTCCAGGATACATGTTAGAAAATGTTTACGTCACCAGTCACCTTGTTCCTCAGGGTCCCATTCGGGATCCTCAAAGGGAACTGCCTGTCTTCCCATGGGGTATCCGTCCCTTTCCTCCGGAGATATACTGCCATCAGTACTGGACATGAACCACAAATCACCCCACTTCCTAGCTTCATCTAAGACTTCATTTTTTTCATTAAAAGTTACAGTTTGTTCTAGTAGTAACATTACATCTCTCCAAGAGAGGTCAAAACTTTGTCCTAACCCTTGGAGAACATCTATGTACGTACGGGGTCATCAGAAAATTTTCCTAAATCAACCCTAATTTGCTTTAAATCTGCTAGGGAAAATGGAATGAATACTCGTGCACTTCCCCTTTCACCACCCACACTCTCAACCCAGGGACACAAAGAAGGATATGGCTGCCTCTGGGGGTCCCAGTAGGACCAGAGAAAACTCTTGGGACAGCCTCCCTCCCGGGGGTTTCTGAATGCAGAAAGAAAGGTGCGGGAGAAGTAGATGGTGGGTTTGAACTAGGTGGTGACAGTGTCTCCCTTGGGAATCCCTGACCATTTGGAGAATTTACTACAGCCAGGAGAACTGAATCTATCTGACAGGTTTTACACAGTTGGGGGTTGTCCCTGAGGAAAAAGAAAGCTTGCACATAGGGCACTTCAGACCACTTTTCTTCTTGTTTACAAAAAGTATCTAATTGAAAAATGGTGTCATAATTTAGAGTACCCTCTGGAGGCCATTGTTCACCAGTGGAGAGTTGATACTGAGGCCAGGCCTGGGTGCAGAATAAAACCATATATTCTTTTTTCAGCGTCTGGGAATCAAACATGTCCCAGTGCTTCAGAATGCAGCCCAGCAGGGTATTCTCTTGAATATGAGAGAATATGTTACCCATCTGTGGGAAAGAACAAACGTCCAGTGTCTTAATCAATCCCACTCCATATTCCTGGGTTGTCAAAGCGTCCTCTGACCAACCCAAGAAGCCTTACAGCCAAACAAAAGGAAGCATCCTTCCAATACTTGGGGAAGAATCCCTGAGGAGAGTGGCCTCCTCAGCCCCTGCGCTTGTCTGGAATTAGCCACTCTTTCACTGTAGTGCTTAGTACCCGCTCACTCTCCTGTACTTGTAACTTGCCGGCAGCACAGCCTGAGAAATCAGGTTCCCACCTGATGCAAGTTCTGCCCCTTTCTGCTCCTTCCCCCACTGGCTCCACGAATATCAATCAAAGTGGGGATGAGCCCTGTTCTGGAGAAAATGGCTGTGTGGTGCTTGCACATTTAACTCTATATAATCTTTGCAAGCGTCTTTCTAAATTCCCAGTAACAATGGAAAATAGCAGGTCTTAACTGCTATGTTTTCCAACCTCCCTTTTCTTTCCCAAAAGTTAGCCAGGCAAAGATAATTACTTAGTGAAAAATCAGAGTTGAGAGACACTTTTGGATTGCAATTAGTTACAACTAGCAGAAGTCTTAAAGAAACCTAGAAGTCAGTATTTTAAACATTGCCATTTACACCAGAAGAAATCAAATACCATGGTCGTTTTCATTGCCTTTCTTCATTTTTAAGAGACTGAACTGTAGCTGAGGGTTTAGGGCCATTCTTGCCATGGGGAGTTGCCCAGGGCTTCCCTTCCCAGGTCTCTACTTGCCCAGAGAAGCTGTGTAGGGGAGTCCTTTTTGCCCTTTGTTTGGAGCTGACTTGTAGCTAACATGGTTAAGACAGGATTTATAATTTTGCAATGAAAGGCAATAAAAAGGACCTTACAATATACCTACAACATTTGAGGCACACTTAAAACATCCAAAAAATACCAGAACAAGCCTGTACAAACTTAACTAGTATATAAAACAATCCTTTACCAACATTCAGACAAAGCATGCAAACTACAAGGAGAGAGGGAGAAGCAGAAGAGGTCTATAGATTCTAGAGATAAATCAGACAAGTTTGGGACCATGGAAAAGAAGGTAGTAAAAGTGGGAGAGCATGATTTTCAGAAGGCCCTCCCGTGTCCTGGGGTCCGACCATTGCTGGGGACCCCAGGCCCTCTGGGTGCTACCTCTTTGCTCGGCTCTCAACCAGAGAAAAGGAGTAAATATAGAACAGTTTCAAAAGTCTTCTAACATTCCCTTCAACTCCTTTCTGGAGCCAAGGGGAATTATAAAGTTTGTTCCCTGACGGCCTCTCGCCTGTGACCTGGAGGTCAGCAGCCACACGATGCACATTTACCAGCTGACAGGCATCAAAATTATTAGTCTCCATTATTATAACTATAGAGAAAAGCAGGATAAAGGTAAGTGGTCCCATTGCTTACCACAGATCTTCAGTCCCGGACACGAGCCCCCAAATATACCGGAATTTCGCTCTAGTAGGTTCTTGGTCATCTCAGTCTTGGGTTCTTCGAATCTTGGTTATTCGAAGAATGAATCCACAGACCACAGATCAGTGGTAAGACAGGGTTTATTTACAGAAAAGAATACAGAAGTGCCAGAGCTCCTGGCAGAGAGAAAATTCGAGTCAGGAGAGAAAAGTGCTCTCTCTCTCCCTCTCTGTCTCTCCGTAGGCTCTTTGTCTAGGGGTATATATGGTCACATGGGGCCCTGTAGTTACATTTAGCAGGGCTTGGTAGTTACATTTAGCGTGTCTGGGACATGTCTGGCCCTCAGTAGTTACATTTAGCGTGTCTGGGACATGTCTGGGTGGCAAACGAATGGCTACAATCCCTTTCATTCCCAGGCCTAGGAAATAGGGACCCCCTGCCCACCCTCCAGCCTGCTGGTTCCGCTGCTTGCTGCCACCACACCAACATCACCAAGGCAGAGGCAGCTGGTCTGCACCCCCCAGCTCCACGAGCTGGTTGGGATGCCACTTGTCCTGTATCATCACTTTATCACCCTTGGTAGGGTGTTGTGGCATCACAGGTCAGAGCAACCTCCAGCTCTTGGGCTTAAGCAATTCTCTTGCCTCAGCCTCCCAAGTACCTGGGACTACAGGAGCCCACCACAACACCCACGTATTTTTTGTTGTTGTTGTTGCAGTGTGGCCAAGGCTGGATTTGAACTCGCCACCCTACCCATCTTAGCTTTTTATTTATGGAGCTAGAAAAGCCTGCTAATCAGTGATCTTGAGAATTTGCTTCTTTTAACAGGGCTCAAGTTTGAGTTAGGTTTTAGGGGCCACATCAAAGCTCAAGTTAGCTCAAGTTGATCTTGTATAAAAATAAAATTCCTGGGAGGATGGGTGGAGGGAGAGTAATTGGTGGGACCACACCTACGGTGCATCTTACAAGGGTACATGTGAAATTTACTAGATGTGGAATATAAATGTCTTCACACAATAACTAATAAAATGCCATGAAGGTTATGTTAACCAGTTTGATGAAAACATTTTAAATTGTATATATAACCAGCGCATTGCATTGTAATCCCCCATGATTACATTAATGTACACAGCTCTGATTTAACAAAAAATAAATAAATAAATAATTTCTAATTTTTTTATACCCACACACACTGCCTCACCTTCTCCCATTCTGGACTTGTTTAATTAAATTAAAGTAAATATGGAACTGTACATTGAATTTATTCCTCTTAAATTTCATCTTGCTTAGCCATCTGCAAGCCAGGAAAAAAGGGCTCAGAAGAAAGCAAACCTGCCAACACCTTGATCTTGAAATTTAAACCTCTAGAACTGTGAGAAAATAAATTTCTGTTGTATACAAAAAAAAAAAATTTTCATCTTGCTTATTGGGCACATCATTCCAGCCTGTGGAGTTCTTTCTATATCTCACAATATAGAGAAAATAGGGACATAGTCCCTCTGAGCTTTTTTCTTCCTAATACTGGATTTAAAAGGGCCTTTATATCTTCACTTGAATTGTTAGTAAAAGTGCTGAAGAGAACTGACCAAAAATAGATATGACCTTAGAGATTTCCACTCCAGTTGAGGTTGACCTCTTACTTCAAATCATTTCGGTATCATTATCTAATCACTTACAAATTCACTCAGTCCTTAGTGAATGCCATCCATAAATTTCTAGTTTTTGTTCATGATAGGATGAGATTCTATCAAATGTGTTACTGAAATCAAGACACTTTATTTCTAGTACCTACCACACTGTTGGGCAGGGTGTCGCATGTAGCAGACACTCAGCTGAGAGTTAAATTAATAGACATTCCAGGGCAATTCTAGACCACAAAGCAAATTCTGCAACATTTTATGTGTTCTCTGCTTTCATATATTTTGCTCTAAAATAAATTTGAGTACATCTTCCGAACACTAGTTGGTAAGATAAGAACAACATTGAATAGCTATACTACTTTTAAGAGTACAGAAGGTCTGCAATGTACAGGACAGTCTTAGATTTCGGTTAACCACAGCTCTTTGACATATGTTATTGTTGTTTGAGATCATCTTAAATAGAACCAAATATTGGTTTGTTTTCAGTGTATTGTGGTTCTTTTTCTCTTCCAGGTTGCTGAGTTTGGAACACAAAAGGAATTTCACTTTTAAGTCAAACAAGCTCACTATTTTTTTTTTTTTGAGACAGAGTTTCACTTATTAATCCTCAGTAGAGTGCTGTGGCGTCACAGCTCATAGCAACCTCCAACTCCTTGGGCTTAAGCGATTCTTTTGCCTCAGCCTCCTGAGTAGCTGGGACTACAGGCACCCACCACAACGCCCAGCTTTTTTTTGGTTGCAGTTTGGCCGGGGCTGGGTTTGAACCCACCACCCTCGGTATATGGGACTGGTGCCTTACCCACTGAGCCACAGGCACTGCCCTCACTATGTTGTTTTCTTAAACTTTTGTTTTTTTGGAGGGATGAGATTTTGCCCCTTAGCAAATTAGTTCAGTCCATTCTCACTTGGTTCACAGCTTACGCCAACATAAATTTCATGTGAAATATATTTTTTTTTTTTTGGCAGTTTTTGACTGGGGCCGGGTTTTGAACCCACCACCTCTGGTATATGGGGCCAGTACCCTACTCCTTGAGCCACAGGCACCGCCCTCATGTGAAATATTTTTAATCTCAAGATTTCTTCAGCACACTTCAAGACGTTACGATTCTTCCATTTGATGTTTGACTAGAATATCCAGGTAAAGTTTAAGATAAACATGAAACAACTATCAGTAGGAATGAAATTTGATTCTAAAAATATCAATGGCTAAAAATAAATCATCTTTTTTCTTGTCTGTGTCCAATCTTCTTTGGTATCACATTGTGCCTTTAGTCAGCCAAATGGGCATTAAGTTGTATTAGAATAGACATTTATCAGTGTGGGTATGTAGTGGGGGGAGTTGAGTTAGTGACATTTGAGGTAAGATAGTTCTTTATTGTATGGGACACCCTCTGAAATCAAAGCACATTTCACATCAATAGCCTCTAGGTACTAAATGCCACTAGCACCTCACAGTCATTGTGACAACTCAAAGCATTCCCATCTATAACACATGTCCAAGTGTTCCCTAGGCTGGTCCACTGGGTAAGTATACCTGCCTGGATACTTACCCAGGTATACTTACCCAGTGTTGAGGACCAGTGGGTAAGTATACCTGGCTTCCAATCTCAACTCTGCCAGTGGTTGTAAGACTTGATCTCCCTGTGCCTATATTTCTTTCTATTAAGATTTGGGGTAGAATTATATCCCAGGAATCTAAATAATCAGGCTCCACAGCTTTATATGACTTATTCAACTCTGGGCAGCAGCTCACTTGAACCTTTTCATAAACATATGCTTTGTATAATTTAACAGAAGTTCTATTTAGTTAGGTGGCACTCATGAATTAATAGGCCACTCACCGTTACCACTCCTATCACTAAGTTCCTGTTAGATGAAGGTATCACTTAAAGTTATTAGTGAAATTGAATATAGAAAATTATATCATTATGAGTTTATTACCATTAATTTTCTTCAATTTCCATTATAAAATTAGGATATCATAAAGGGTGGATGACAAAAAGAAACAAACGTGAGTGAAACTACCTTCCTGAGTCAAATTTGTTTTCAATGAAATGTCCATGGAGCTTCCACTATTCGCATTTTTTTTTCTTTTTTTTTTTGAGACAGTCTCACTATGTCACCCTTGGTAGAGTGCCATAGCGTCACAGTTCACAGCAACCTCCAACTCTTGGGCTTAAGCGATTCTCCTGCCTCAGCCTCCCAAGTAGCTGAGACTACAGGCGCCTGCCACAATGCCTGGCTATTTTTTGGTTGTAGTTGTCATTGTTGTTTGGCAGTCCAGGCTGGGTTCAAACCCGCCAGCTCCGGTGTATGTGGCTGGCGCCCTAGCCGCTGAGTTACAGGTGCCGAGCCTATTCTCATGTTTTATTATGATGTACTTCAAAAATAGAGCAAAGTAGAAAGAATAGAAAATTGAACATCCTTATACCTACCAACTAGTTTGAACAATCATTAACCTTTTGCCATATTTTGTTTCATTTCAGCACTATCTTAAGTACAAATATCATGTACTTCATTCCTAAAAACTTTAGCATTCATCTCTGTTTCCATCCGTGTGAGCTGCTGTCACAGAATACTATACATTGGGTGGCTTATAAACAACAGGCATTTATTTCTCACAGTTCTGAAGATCGAGATCAAGGCACCATTAGATTTGGTGAGGGCCTGCTTTCTGGTTTTTTATGCTGTGTCCTCACAGGCTCTCTGGGGTCTCTTTTCTAAAAGCACTAATCTCTTAACGTGTGGACTCTTCATGACCTAACAATCTCTCTAAAGCCCAACCTCCTCATACAATCACCTTGGGGCTTAGGAATTCAGCATATGAATTTTGGGGCAGCATAAACATTCAGACCATAGTAATCTCTAAATAACTAATTTTCTCCAGGTGGGCACAGTGTCTCACACCTGTAATCCTAGCACTCTAGGAGACTGAGGCAGGTAGATAGCTTGAGCTCAGGAGTTCAAAACCAATCTCAGCTACAGTGAGATTCCTGTCTCTTCTTCTTTTTTTTTTTTTTTTGCAGTTCGGCTGAAGCTGGGTTTGAACCCGCCACCTTCCGCATATGGGGCCGGCTCCCTACTCGCTGAGTCATAGGTGCTGCCCCTCCTGTCTCTTCTAAAAATAGAAAAATTAGCCAGGCGATGTGGCTGGTGCCTGTAATCCCAGCT
>CAUYRH010065400.1:0-43587 GCA_963574655.1 Perodicticus potto | reverse complement strand
GGAAACTGACATGATATTGACCAGTCAGATGTGCAGGAAGAGCAGACAGCAAGGCGCCATCCATGAAATTTACCAGCAAGAAGAGCACGGGGAAGGAGACAGCAAGGCACCAGTGTCTTCCGCACAGGTGTCCGGCCCTTCGGCAAGTTGGTTCCTCCATCTGCCACAGCATCAGCTCGGCCAGGACCAAGGCAGCAGTTGTAGGGCTGCCTTGTCCTGCATCAGAAGCTTTGCTAATAGTGGCCGAAAAAGGAAACAAAGAGATCAAAAGAGGAATTAAGATATAGCCTGACCATGGGAATGTGTATGCTTTCATTATTTGTTGTATATTATCCTTTATGTATAATGTTACATGCATAAAGAAATTAGGGATGCAGATTTTGGGGTATCCTACTGAGGATGGGGTGTGGGAAGTGCTCCCCAAACTATGGCACCTGGGCTTTAAGAAAAGAGCATAAGTAGGAATGACCTGACCTCTCCCCTGAGGACCCTCACGTGACAAGTATCCTGTCCATACCTGGAGGAAAGGGACAAAGACCGAGACACAGAGAAGAAACCCAACAAATGAGTCCTGCTAAGCTCCCCCTCTGTGAGCATCAGGCTGGTCCTCCTTTGGTCCGATCGCACTTCCATAAGGCTGCTCCTGGGGCACTGGGGCCTTGTGTCTGAAGTGCCCTGTATCACGTAAAATTTACATTAAGTATTATGCTGTTCTTTTGTTAATCTGATTTTGGTTGTTTGAGAGGCCTCAACCTGCAGTGGGCAAGGAAAAGATTACTTTTCCTCCCGTACACTAAATAATCTAATAATATGATCTATTATTAAGCAAAAACAAGGAAGTAAGTAAGAGTAATGAAGAAAGATGATTCTCTTTTGGTGAAAAAGAAGCCAGAAAACTCATATATATGCTTATACATATATATATATATATACACATACATATATATTATATATACATGCATACATATTTATACATTCATATATTATACACATATATATTTGTATAAACTTGTATGTCTCTATATGATCAAGGAGAAAGGTATGTTATCTACCAAGCATGGTATTAATATTGGGTACCACAGGGAGATGGGATTGAGTGGATGCTTAACTTCCTTTTCTACACTTTGTATTATGTTACTTCTATAAAATACCAAATAAAGATAATTTTAGCTACCTTTAGTTTTAATACAGCATGACAGGCTCGGTGCCTATAGCCCAAGTGGCTAAGGTGCCAGCCACATATACCAGAGCTGGCAGGTTCGAATCCAGCCTGGGCCTGCCAAACAACAATGACAACTACAACCAAAAAAATAGCTGGGTGTTGTGGGAGGTGCCTGTAGTCCCAGCTACTTAGGAGGCTGAGGCAAGAGAATTGCTTAAGCCCAGGAGTTGGAGGTTGCTGTGAGCTGTGATGCCACACCACTGTACCCAGGGCAACAGCTTGAGGCTCTATCTCAAAAACAAAACAAAAAAACAAAACAAAACAAAAAAGAGCATGACAAATACTACAGGGATGGTGGAGAATGTCCTAGAAGCTCGTAGCAGCAGCACCCAGACACTTTCCTCCAATCTCATTAAATTTTATCCATCTGAAGGGCTGGATGGAGGCCAGATCTTTGGCAGAAATAAAGAGGCCTTACATGGCCATAATTAATAGTCATTGTCTTTATTTTTTAATTTTTTTTAATAGAGATGAGATCTCACTGTGTTGGCCAGGCTGGACTCAAACTTCTAAGCTCAAGTGATCCTTCAGCCTCAGCCTCTTGAGTAGCTGGCCATTGTTTTTAGTCTTAGATACCATCTCTTAAGCTTATTATAATTAGTGAAAAAAGTTTAACTGGGGCATAGAATTTAAATAGGTTACATGTAGTCCAGAAAAAGGGCCCACTTTTCATTCTAGAACATTCTACTTTGTGTAGAATGTGCTCTTCAATCTTTCTATCTTTATAGTGGATACCTTCCCTTAACCCACATCATAGGATAGTCACTAGGATTGCATGAGAAAAAATACAGTAGGTCTCCATAGTTGACCACCTCCCTACAGTGAACCACCTCCTTAAACTGACCTACTTTTCGTAGACTGGACATGCACCACGTGGACATATCAGTACAGTAGACCTACTTCCCTGTGTGGACCAGTTACAGTCTGTTGGGTGGTCAATTTACAGAAATTCTACATGTAGGAAAAGGCTTAGCACAAAACCTGGAATAGGGAAAACAGTCAAACATGTCACTGGATCTGAATCTGTCCCCTCAATCTTACAGAGCTGTCATAAAGAGCAAAGGGGAAACAGTCATGAGGACACTTCTGGAACTGTGAGGTATGATACAAAAGCCAGGACTTATGAAAGACAGCAAGAGCGCCAGTGTTAGAGCTGGTGGGTCTTGGTGTCCCCATCAGTTCTCTGTTTTGCATTTTGCATACTATTGCTGCAAAAGTTTAACCAAGTTTGAGAAGTGGTTTCCTCATATAATGGCCAAGAGAATGAGGAACTGGATGAAGAGAAGCTCTCCAGCGGAATGTTTGGCACAGAGTCCTTGTTTCCAGAACTTTCCAGTGCTGGCAGGTGTGACATTGTGCAGTCACTGTGTGTCTTGCCAAGGAGATTCAGTGCTAACTGCTGAACATGAAGGGGAAAGTCCCTTGGTGGGCCATTTGTGCTGTTGAAGGCAAGTCACAGAAGAGGGTACAATAAATATCAGTTCCAAAAACACTTTGCAGGCGTTGAGACTTGGCCAGTTACAGAGGCAGAGTGTTTTGGCTAACTCTAAAGTGTGGGGGAAAGAGTGATGAGACAAAGCTTGCCTCCTGGCATTCCTTTCATTATGTTCTGTGTGCACCCAGTGTCTCACCGCACAAGGTGAAAGTATCTGAAACGAGAAGAAAAGAAAAACAGCCCTGGTTTCTAGTCTTGAAGGTGAAGCCTTTGAATATCATCATTCCCCCTGAATCTACTTAAAACACGTAAGTGTCCCAGCATTTTTTCAAATCCAGCTTAATCATCCCCCAAAAAACTGTTCTGATTATTGCATGCTTTTGACCTTGAGTTAGAAATCTGCTTCCAAATGATTCCCAGTCTCAGTCCTTCCAGTGATGAAATGGAGATACTTCAGTGGTTGGGCTGGCAGGTGCCTTGCTGTTGGAAGGGCACCAGGGAAAGGCAGCCTTGGGTCTGCAAGTCCATGGGGGCAATGTGCAAAGGCTGTGACCGTGACCAAACACATATACTTTGGTTCTGCGTTCTGGGGTGAAATGCTTTTCCAGATCACCCTCCTTTCTTACCCCTCTCTTGGTGACATGTTTAGCTAAAACTAGATAATGTTGGAATTCCCGGTATATAAATAACCTCAAAAAATATCCCCTCCTGTTCTTACATCCTGTGGTCAACGGAGGTGGCAGGGGAGAGTCATTAATTAACTTCTTAGGGCTCGCTGTTTCTGTTGGCCATCACCACACAAACACTTTGATGTAAAAACAGCAGCCACTAATCACAGCTCCCTGTTACCCTGGGCTTAGGTGAACAAATATTCAGAAAAAGTAAGAGAATGTGTATTAGGTAGCTTTTAAATAATCAGCCACAAAAATCACTGTACGTAGAAAGTCAGCTTTGGTCCCGGGATACTCTAGGCCTAGTTCTGTTGCTGTTTGGAAGGACAAGAATGTCACTTCTCTGGGCCTCCTTTATCTCATATGTAAAATTAGGAGGCTCAATAAGATTTCTGTGATTCCTCTTCTTAAAAAAAATAAAACTATGATTCCTCTGCCTCAAGCAACAGTTTAGGATGACTAGTTTTGCAATAATGGGAACATATTTATTCTAAAAGACTGTCATTTATCTGAAATTCAGATTTAACTTGGTGTTCTGTATTGCATCTGGCAACCCTATAATAGTTAAAATATTATTGGAAGGAAATCAGTTACCCCTGGTTCTGTCCCCTGGCCTGGGCAGCTAAGGGAGACAAGGAGATGGTGGCTGCATGAACAGGGCTTTCCCAACCCTCAGAACGCTGTGTCGCCTAGTTACAGAGCAAGAAAGATAAGACTGTACCAGCTTCTGTCCTGTTATGAGATACAGTGAACAAAATGCTCCCCAGTTCTTTTTAGGCAGAAAAGCTTACACCGATATCTAATTTGGCTTTATTTTCCATTGGCATTGAAAAAGAAAAAGACAACTCTTTCATTACAAAGACACAGTTCATTTTCTTTCCCTGGGGAATTAAGTTCTAATACATAACCAAGAAGGTAGATCATTCCTCAAAAGAATGTCTTGGGCATTGTATACATTGGAATAAAATTAGCTCTGTGAGGGTGACATATCCAGCACCTCAGTGAAAATAGAGTACTCTGGATAGAAACAGGATCTGCCTTAAAAAGAAAAAGGAAGAAAAGTATATCTATGGAGTTTTTGATAGCTTATAAATTTTTTAAATAAAAATTTGATAAGTTTGGGGGGTTGGTTTGAGTTTTACAAATAAACCTTTGGAAGACAAATCCTATGAGTTCCATTTTACAGGTAAGGAAGTTGGCTTAGAAATTGTAAGTGATTTACCTAGCTCACCCAGGTAGTCAATGGAAGAAACTAGGGCTGGAATCCAGGCCCTTAGCCAAAGTTAACCTGCTATTTCCACACTTGCTCCTGCTATTTAAGAACTCTTCTAAAAAGCAGTCACATATTTACAGGGTCCCTATGAGCTTCACAAAGTTCCAGTACCTTAGGGGCTTTGGCAGAATGGAAACAAGCCTGTCTCTACTCAGGTCCCTTTACTGGGCCACAACCCAGAGGTGTTTGGAGCTGGTTGGTAAAAAGCAACCAGTCTGATGAGCATGCTGTCAACAGACAAGGAGACTAGGGATTGTTGACATGGGAGCCCAGACTTTCAAGCTTTGTTCTCTCTCACCAGCGATTCGACTGCTCATCTCAGGCACCAGGGAGATGTTCTGAGGAAAGCTTGAATTCAGAATAGTTGATAAAGGGCACACACTCCCTAGCAAAGGCTGTGCGGCAAACAGCGCACACTCCTCTTTCTTCCTTGGCTGATGTGGAGACGCATTGCGTGTGCGTGTGTGTGAGTGTGTGTGTGTGAGTGAGTGTGTGTGAGTGTGTGAGTGTGTGTTCCGTCAGTGACTGCCAGCTCAATGGCCATTGGTCACAGTCAGTCCTGTGGTCTCTAGTGGACAGAATACCATATACTGGCTTACAGGGGTTGTTGGTGAAAGGAACTAAAAAAATTGATCGAGACTGTACATTTCCCCATACTGCTCTGAAAATGATCAGCTAGTATTTTAAACACCAAATAGCATTGTTTTCTTTTCCATGGATAGCCCCAAATATTTTTTGTTTGCATTCAAAAGCATGTGATACTGATTTTGCATATTATTTAGTTTCAGTTCTATGTATTTAGCTCCTGGAAAATCCTCGCTCCCTCTACATCTTCTTTGTCTAATATTTGTATTTATTCATTTATATTGATTTATATATGTGTATCTAGATCACTTGTGGGAAAAAGGGAAAAAACTACTGAATCCATCTAGGACAAATGACTTTAAGAAAATATGTACTAGCTGGCTCTGGGGGTGATTTTTAGTTTCTTCTTTCACTCTCATAAATACAAACATCCTTTAAAAAAATGTTTTTAAAAAAATTATGAAAGAAAGAAAATCTTTCTTGCCCAAATCTCCATCTCAAAGCCCATCTCCCCAACTGCCTCCCCGTCTCATCTCTGGCTTGCTGTTGACAAACAACACACATTAACATAATCGAGATAATTAAGGGCGTGCCAGGTACTGCTATCCTGCAGGCTTCTGCAGTTAGGGACTGCCAATTTCCGCTCACTCCTAACAGCCTGAAGGCATGGAGATTAACACCTATGAAGTGTGGTGGCTTGAATATAGATGAGAGGAGAGAGACAGGCTGCTTCCTTTGATTAAAACATTAGAAGAATAATTATTACAATAGCGAAATGGCTTAAGCCTTCTGTTAAGATGTTTTTTCCTTCCTCCAGTTTACTATGTATCTCTGAAACTTTTTTTTTTTTCCTTCCGCCATATGGCAAATTACTGTCATCGAAAATCTTATACTTCAAGTGGAGAACATTTTGTATGGATTGAGTTAGTGGCCCCCAAAACGGGGTAATTTTCATTGCTGCTGAGGAGAGGAGAATATTACTTCTGGAGACCCAGCAGGCATTTTATTAAACAATTGTACCAGCTGGAAACAAATTATTGCCTTTATTCCAAGCTACCATTCAGGAGTTAATGTTTTCGTTTCAGTGGGAAGTGTTGGAACCAGCTAGGGCTCTTCTGTGGGTGGATTTCTTAGCAGGCCAACCTAGACCCAAATCCTGACCAGCTCTGAGGCCATTGGCTGCTGTTTTACACCAAGTCTGTGATTACTTTTAACTTAGAAACTGATTTCACTGTTTCTCCTTTCTTTATGGCTATGGAATATTTATGCAGGCACAGAGGGAGGGAGACACACATTGGGCAAAATTCAAATACAATCTTAATGCATTCCTTTCTCAGCTGTGATTTCTACAAAACTATTACATATAGACTATTGCTGCAGTCTCTGGGGTCCTGCTACAGTACAAGGTCAGAGGAGAGGTGGGCAGCACATTTTTGCAAAGGACAAAGAAATGCTGGCCATTATTGCCATAGACCTTGTGATCCAGAACTTGGGTTGGGTTCTTGGAAAAAAAAAGAAAGAAAAAACCCGTGCCTCAGCTGAAAGTAGCACAGACCATGTTATCAGCTAATATCTTCATTCTATATATGTAGTGGGAAAACAAAGTATATCAGGACAGTGTAATTTAGAAGGGTGGAGAGAGCCACATAATTTCCAGGGCAGGGTAAAGAGTGCTCTTGGGTGCATTTTTGGTGGAACTGATCTGTTCTGGCATTGACTTTCAGCTGCTGCTTTTTTGTTGTTTTTTTTTTTCTATGTGTAGTCTTTTTTTTTTTTTTCATGGAAAAATACAGCACAAGACCCTGAAAGTTGAGAAGTGACTATTAGGAAAACTGCCTATTGCTTTCTTATTAGACTTTGCTTACCGCTAGCTTCTCACTGGCTACCTGTGTATCAGAAAAATTAAGTGCTTTCCTGTTGGAAACTTAATTGGATTGGGTTTATTCAAGTCCTGAGGGGAAAGTGCCTTTTGGTCATTGCATTCCTTCAAAATCTGCTATGCCTTTGACCTAATTGATTAAAACAAAAAGCTCTCTGTGTAATTATGTGAGTCAGGAACCCAGATAATTTTCTCAACCAAATCATCTTCCTCAATCCTCCCCCCAGGTCCACCCTCACCTTGTATTATAGTTTCTCAAGGGAGACAGAAGTCAACTTTGGGTAACCAACAACTTTTTCTAAGATGATGAAACAGACAAAATTAAAACATTGTACTAGATTAAATAGGGAGGAAGATGGGAGAATTTTGCACTTTAAATTGCAATCCGAGTAAGTTAGCCAGACAGAGTCCTCTTTCAGGAGTTCGGATACAGAGGTGTTCCCACTGTTTTGAGCACAGTGAGAGGACAAACACGAGTCTGTTGGCATTGCCTTAATCTTTCTCGGTGAAACCCAAGTCAAATTCCTGTGAAAGTGTGTGACCACCTTTGCTATGGTTTGTAATGTCCTCCCAGATTTCATGTGTTAGAGACTTAATCTCCAATTCATGTGTTGATAGTAAGTGGAGGTGGAACTTCTGTGAAGTAAGTAGGATTGAACAAGGTCATCAGCATGGAGCCCCCATGATAAGACTGGTGACTTTCCAATAAGAGGGAGAGAAACCTGAACTTGACACATATGCTCTTGCCTTCCTGCCATGCCATGCTGCAGCAAGAAGACCCTCATCAGGTGAGACTCTAGAACTATAAGAAATAAATCTCTCCTCTTTATAAATTACCCAGTCTCAGGTGTTCAGTTATGGCAACAGAAAACAGACAGAGATACTCCATTTAATTTGACTGGCTGGTTGATCCTGTGAGGAGATTCCTTTCCACCTATAGCCCCTCTTCTCCACCCAAACAACTCCTTATCAGGAATCCAAGGGAGATGCTTCTTGCCCATTCCTGAATCAGGAGAGAAGCTGAGACCAGATCCTGGTATGAGATCTTGACTTGGAGGTCCAGAATTGCAGAAGCTCAGCACTGGTGAGTATCTATATGTATGGTGGCATTTGAAATTTAACAAAAAGTACATTTAAAAAAAGTGTTTGCTTGTATTTGTTTCTTGTGGCTGCTATAGTAGATTACCACTAACTGGTGGCATACAGAACAGAAATTCATTCTCACAGTGTGGGAGGCTAAAGTTTTGAAACTGAAGTCAAAATGTCAGCAGAGTTGTAGTCCTTCTGAAGGCCAAGGGTAAAGGCTGTTCTCTGGCTCTTCTACCTTCTGGCGACTGCCGGCACTCTTTGGCTTGCAGCTGCATTATTCTGATCTCTGCTTCCATTTTCATAGTGCCTTTTCCTCTCTGTGTCTCTATGAAAGTTGCCTGTCATTGGAAGTAGGGTCTACCTGGATAGTCCATAATGATCTCCTCCTCTCAGAATCCTTAACTTACTTGCATCTGCAGAGACCCTTTCCCCAAATAAGGTAATACTCACAGGTTCTGGAGATTAGAACATGGAATCATCTCCTGTCAAGACTAACTGTAAACCCTTTCAAAAGCAATGATATTTTTCTGGGGGCTACCATTCAGCCCACTACATGTCCCCCAGACTGAAGTTTGTTAATATAAGGAAAATGTTTGGAACAGGTGCACTATTATAAATGAGTTGGTTGCCTTACATAAATGTATTTCTTCATTTGTGTGTATTAATTTGCTCCAGAAAGGTTTTAAGAAGAATATAGAAGAGCACACATTGGTCATAAAGAGAAATGGTTTGTAGCTGGGTTTAATTTTATCCTTGCAGTATACTCTGTTGTCTCTGGGAATTCCAAGTCCTTCTTGGGTCCTCTAAGCACACAAAGCACTCATTCACAAAAGGAGGGAGAGGACACTTCTGCTACTGTCTTGCCCATATTTTACCAAAGACCTGATCCTCCCACTCATACCTCATCTCCTATCAAGACTCAACTCTAAGCCCTTTCAAAAGCAATGCTACTCTGCTGTCTGGAAATTGTAAATGCTGATTTACTATTTATTGATTTGTGCTCTTTCAAGGGGGCCAAAGGGAGAAATGTCTTCAACATCCCAGAATACTCCCTGACGAGGTGGCCACAGATGAAGAGGCAGTGGGTCTCAAGTGATTAGCATGTACTTCTTTGTCTTACAACAGGCAGAGCAGCCACCAAGCTCAAGGCAGCTGCCATGGTAACTAGGCCTTAAAATAAAAACTGTGCTCCCATCTTCCATGTGCTTCCTGAAGGAAGAATGGGGACTGAAGACCCCATTCTTGGCGAGGGAAAGCACCCCCAGAAAATGAGGAAAATTAAAAAGTAAGCTGAGTTGGAACAACGAAAAATCAGCTAGTTTACATTTAAGCTATCCATTGCTAGCAAGCTTCCTTCCTTTTCTGAAATTCTAGCCTATTGGGGATATAGCTTACAAATACCCCTGCTGAGTCTGTGAGCACTCTGAGGAAAAATGACCATAGAAGAGACTACAGCAAAGACCTAGAAAGATGCATTAACTGGGCTGTTTCCTGCCTAGTAAACAGGCAAAGCAGACACCCATTGTGGAGATTTGCATTTGCCTGGGGCAGAGATCAAGGGAGTAGCTGGAGCCCTGAGATACAGGCAGAAGAACTTATATCCCTTATCACAGAGGAAGATCCTCTGTGGTGGTGATGGGAGGAAATTCCTCCCTCCCACCGATTCCTCAGAGGAGATTAATGCCAGTGGCTTTTTACTCCACAGGGAACTAGTAGAGTTTGACACCTCCCTAGAAATCTGTGTGTATGATCTCAAGTGGGAGGCTCTCCCAGTACAAGGCTCGGATTTCAGATTTCTCAAGGCTACTCTAACCCTTAAATAATAACAATAGGAGCTGACTGCTGGCACACTCAGAGAAACTGCTGGCATCTTTGTTCCCTCCCTCATCATACCCTCTGGGCAAATAGACTTCAATAAAAGCAGAGTGGAGCAAACACTCTGGGCCATTGCTAGAATCCCACAAATGGGCAATGGACCCGAGTTCCCACCTTTAATTCTGTTCTATTTCTCATGTGTCTTTCTTTGCCATCGTTTCTAACCTTATATTTCTTTAGTTGGTCGCCGCCAATTCCACAGGTCTTAGCGAACCCTGCCCCTGGGGCAGGACCCTGACACTTCCTGCCTCTGTTCTTGGAGGCTCACACACCATTCCTGTCTTGCATACTTTCTTCCATTCTGAGTGTCACCATAGTAAACTGAGACAGGATCCCCTTTGGGCCCAGCCATATATTAAATCCTAGCTCCTCACAAACTGTCCAAGTGCGCTGGTTCTGATTCTTGGATTGGTGCTAAAAGAATGAGTGGAGCCCTCACTTAAACCTGGAGCCTCAGCTGTGGGCTCCGACCCTAGTTTTAACAGAGAAACCATTGGGAGTCACAGAGCACTTTTGTGCTGTTACTAAGGATGTGAATTTTGATTCTTTGCCTGGTGTTCCCTAAGTATGGCTGCCCTCCAGAATCCCACAGGGAGATGGGGTGTTTGCAGTCAGGACTCGCCTTTCTGGGTTCTTGGTCAAAATGCCTTCAAAATATCCCCAAACCCCTATCAAGAGACAATTATTGCTTTGGTTGGCTCAATGATATATTTTACTAATTGTAATTGGTATCTGGCATCCTGAAAAGGAGTGCTTCTGTGAGAATCCTCAAAGGTCTCAAATTAGATCTCCCATTTGACCCTGCAATCCCACTACTAGGCATCTACCCAGAAGAAAAAAATCAAAAAATCATTTTATCTTAAGGATATTTGCACTAGATTGTTTATCACAGTTCAATTTACAATCATCAAGACGTGGAAACAACTTAAATACCCATCAACTCAGGAATGGATTAACAAATTGTGGTCCATGCACACCTTGGAATACTGTTAGGCCATAAAAAAGATGGTGACTTCACACCTTTTGTAATATCCTGGATGGACTTGAAACACATTCTTCTTAGTAAAGTATCACAAGAATGGAAAAGCAATTATCCAATGTACTCAAAACTGAGATGACGCCAGTAGATGATCCAAGGCATGCCTATATAGGTGAAAAACTCATTTCAATTCAAGCTGGAGGGGGGGTAATGAGGGAGAGGCAGGGACTTGGGGCGCTCTCACTGAATGGGCACAGGGTGGGGCAGGGTTGGCACACCTTTTGTGTGTGGGACATAACCACATATGGGACTCTGCCTAACAAAATCAAATACTTTGACCTGGTTGTTTATACCCTTATATTAACCTGAAATAAATTTACTTTAAAAAATGTTTTGTTTTGTTTTTTTAAAAGGAGTGTTTCTTTAGCAACTGTGAACTCTAAACCAAACCCCACACTGCATCTTGGCTCGGGCCTGTGCCCTTTACTTGAGGGACTGCAAATAACAAGAAGCCAGCCTCATTATCAACTTGGATTGTGACCGATCAGATTAGCAATTCCTCTAAGAAAGACAAAAAAGCAGAGGCAGTTACAGGGTGGAAAGAGCAAAATACATTTCCCTCCCAATTTGTTTCAGTTACCTTGGTTGGATTGAACTTGGGTGTGATGGCTCCTATCTTATTCAGTTATCACTCTGTTGGGTTATGATTGAAATCAGTGGGCTACCATGGGGGACTTCACCTGTCCAGATTTTTTTTTTTTTTTTTTAGACAGAGTTTCAAGCTGTCACCCTGGGTAGAGTGCTATAGAATCACAGCTCACAGGAACCTCAAACTCTCGGGCTTAAGCAATTCTCTTGCCTCAGCCTCCCCAGTAGCTGGGACTATAGGCGCCCACCACAATGCCTGGCTATTTTTTGTTGTTGTTGCAGTTGTCATTGTTGTTTTTAGCTGGTGCAGGCCAGGTTCAAACCTGCCAGCCTCAGTGTATGTGGCCGGCACCCTACCTACTGAGCTACGGGTGCCACCACCTGTCCAGATTTCAGTCTGAACTGTCATTTCCTCTGTAGCTTGTGTGGATACTTCATGAAGGGTCATGGAGGCTGATCCATTATTGCAAGTCTTAAGACCTTCTTTTACAAGAAGAAAGAAAGCATCTGATATCTCAGCATACCAGAACCCACTCTTGGAGATTCATAACATGAAAAGCCTTCTTAACCTTGGGATTGTGGCTTTCCCCAAACTCATTTGACTCCAGAGCTCCTCTTTCACATAATACCTGTTAATAGGGACAGGTACATCTCTAAATGTGGCAGGAGACACATTGCTCTGTGAAACAAAAGGCCAGTGTCTGACTCTTGTTTCTGTGATTTTCTAACTGCTTACAATACAGAAGTTATTAATGAGCCTCAGTTTCTCAACATGTAAAATGATCATGCAAATTACCAGCCCTACCTGCCTTCCATGGTTGTGAGAAATAAAAGGGTCTATGAAATCATTTCTAAAACTAGTAATGAGGTATTCAAAAATATTGCTTTATATATGTCATCTATATAGAAATTGGCTAATTATGCCCCTAAATCTGGCCCATTGATTGATTTTGTAAATAAAGTTTTTTTAAAAAACTGTGTTGCCCTCAGTAGAGTGCTGTGGCATCACAGCTAACAACAATGTCAAGCTCTTGGGCTTAAGCAATTCTCATGTCTCAGCCTCCCAAGTGGCTGGGATTACAGGCACCCACCACAATGCAAAAAATGGTATTTTTTGTTGTTGTTCTTTTTGTTGTTTAGCAGACCTGGGCCAGGTTCAAACCCACCGGCACTAGTGCATGTGGTGGCACCCTAACCACTGGGCTACGGGAGCTGAGCTGAGTTTGTAAATAAAGTTTTATTAGAACACAACCATGCTGATTTTTTATATATCATCTATGGCTGATGATAGGTTAGTGGCAGAACTGAGTAGTTGAGACAGAGACTATAGGTTCACAAAGCCCAAAATGCTCACTACTTGACCTTTTACAGAAAAAAAAATGCTGCCCTTAAGAGGGACAGAAGGGATGGATTGGCTTCTGTCATAACAAAGTCCCACAAATTGGGTGGCTTAAAACAACAGAAGAGTCTGAAATCAGGACTCTCACGGTCTGGAGCAGCAGAGTCTAAAAGCAGGATTCTTCAGAGCTGTGCTCCCTCCAGATCCTTGGGAGAGGGTCCTTTTTTGCCTTTTCCAGCTTCCGGTAGCCCCAGGCATTCCTTGGCCTGGCACTGTGATTCCAGCCTCTGCTTCCACCATTCTGTGGCCATCTCCCCTCTCTGTGTCTATGAATGAATTCACATGGCATTTTCTCTTAGAAGGACACCAGTTACATTAGATCAAGGGCCCACCCTGATGGCCTTGTATTAACATGATTACATCTGCAAATATCCTACTTCCAAGTAAGGTCACATTCACAGGCACTAGGGGTTAGAATTTCTGTGCATCTTTTGGGGGGACACAAGAGGCGTCTTCGCTAAAGAGTTATGTATTATTATTCTTTAATACCATTCTTAGCCAGACTTCAAGGACTGAGCTAAAAATCTTGAAGAGCAAAGTCAATAAAAACAGAAGATCTTTATACAACATTGGTTGTATGTACTTTAATTTATATATGTGGGCTGATAACACGACCTTGGGGCTGTGAGTGAACAAAGTCCAAGCAGACTGTGTATAAGAGAATTGCTTAATCCTAAGAGTTTGACATTGTTGTTAGCTGTGATGCCACAGCACTCTACTGAGGGCAACACAGTTGCCCTTTTTGAAATTTTCTTTAAAGTTTTTAAAAAAAAAACTTTATTTACAAAATCAATCAATGGGCCAGATTTAGGGGCATAATTAGCCAATTTCTATATAGATGACATATATAAAACAATATTTTTGAATACCTCATTATTAGTTTTAGAAATGACTTCATAGACCCTTTTGTTTCTCACAACCATGGAAGGCAGGTAAGGCTGGTAATTTGCATGATCATTTTACATGTTGGGAAACTGAGGCCCATTAATAACCTTTGTAATGCAAACAGTTAGAAAATCACAGAAACAAGACTCAGACACTGGCCTTTTGTTTCACAGAGCAATGTGTCCCCTGCCATATTTACAGATGTGCCTCTCCCTATTAACAGGTATTATGTGAAAGAGGAGCTCTGGAGTCAAATGAGTTTGGGAAAAGCCACAATCACCAAGGTTAAGAAGGCTTTTCATGTTTATT
This sequence comes from Perodicticus potto, assembly GCA_963574655.1. Classification (NCBI taxonomy): domain Eukaryota; kingdom Metazoa; phylum Chordata; class Mammalia; order Primates; family Lorisidae; genus Perodicticus; species Perodicticus potto. Next base: position 29,338 of record CAUYRH010065400.1, on the reverse strand, counting down.
ATGAATCTCCAAGAGTGGGTTCTGGTATGCTGAGATATCAGATGCTTTCTTTCTTCTTGTAAGAGAAGGTCTTAGGAGACCTTCTGTGTCGCAGACCTCACTTGGTACAAGTGAGGTTCCAGGGCGTCTTCTTTCCTGCAGACTGGAGCTTGAATGGCCTGAGTGAGAGCCGAGCATTCTCTCTCTCTTTCACACATACACAGATCTGGCAGGCAGCAAAGGCTGGGACTTTGATAAGAGAGAAAGAGGCTTATGGCACAATCCCTAAACATGCTGGAGAAAAATCAGATGGCACCAGAGCCCGTGAGGACCGCTCCTTTCCCTTTGCCTCAAAACCGTTCTCCCTCCCCCAACCCCTGCTTATTCCCTGGCTTCTCATGGTCCCATGATGCCTGCCCTCCACTTTCAACCCCTCCTTCTCCATCCCAAGAGCTGATCAAGGCATTTTATTTAAGAGAAAAAAAGAAACAATTTTCTCCTTTAGAGAGTCCTAGTTAGAATAGTTAACTATGTAGATAGATACTCAACATGGTCATTTTTCTCTTTTATCTATGTGTTTAGAGCTCTGTCAGTGCCGTCTTTCATGGCCTAACTCCCTAGGAGTGTGTCCTTGTATCTAAAGATGAGCGACCAGGTATGGAACCACTTGTGGGCCCTGTGGTCTCTGCTATCCTGGATATGCAGAGCCCTCCCTGATCTGCCCTACCCAGTGCTGTGAAGGGGGGAATGCACTCTGTTGTAACTCTAGGAGGAGAGATGTGTTAAGTGAGAACTCCCTCCCTGCCCTCTCTCTTTCCTTCTCCCCCTGCTAGGCAGAGAGTGGAGATTCTCAAATGCTTCCTGGTACCACAAATGCCCTCTAGCTATACCAGCTCTGTCCCGCCCCCCTTGTATAGGTTAGGGCCATGCATACACCTGCCATTGGCTGAGCTGACTTTTAAATATCCCAGTGAGTTTCATCGTCCTCTTTACTTGGTTACAGGCATCATCTTATCTGACATAAAATAGAAATTGGACTATTATCTGCCTGTCAGTTTTGATGCCCTAACTTGGTATCTTGGGGGAAAACCTGGGCGGAAAGCCAGTCTCTGGGGTGGAAGGCCAGTCTCTGCTACGTGCCAGGGACGTGCTTCTGAAGACGGCTGCAGAGGCAAAGTTGCATCTACAGAAACCACAGCCCTGGTGGATTCTGCAGAGCCAGGCCTCTGGGGACCTTGTGACGGGAAACTTGAGCTTCTGCAGCTCTCACAGGCCTTCTCATAAGGGGCGGAGGAGCAGGGAAGGAATGAGCTCACCCTTCCTCTCCCTGGCTGTGCCCTTGCTCATCTCCTGTTGCCCAGGCAGCGGCCGGTGGGGTAGGAGGACGCCGGAGTCATGGACCTGCCAGACAGACCCTATGTGATGCTTTTGCCAAGTATAAATCAGGGCATTAGCAGGAACTACACAACTGAAAGAACAAAGAAAGTCCTGAGATTTGGGCTGATTTTTAGAGATTGAAAAATCTTCGTTAATGTAAGGATATGCACAGATGTGTTCCCACATTTGTTTGTGCTTACATATTTATTTACAGAGGCTTAATCCTTAAATCATGTTACCCCCTAAAGATGTTCTCAGCAGCAACAGATCTCTTGGTGTTAAATATATCATGGCAATAAAAACTACCCATGACAGGCAGGATGTTGCTGGAGTGTGTAAAATAAATTTTAAAAACTGGGTTAAAACAGTAGGAGGCATGATCGTCTAACAGAAATAAAAATGACAGTTGGAGATTGTCAAATCTAGATCCTTTTTTTCCCAAACAATCAATGAACTATTTTTAATCTTTTTTTTTTTTTAGTTTATAAAAATGCTCTTTCTCCCACTTCCTGCCCAGAGCTTTCTCATGTTCCTCAAGTCTGGAATCAATATAATGTTAAAAAGAAAAAAGAGGTCATTAGTTGTTGGATTGATAAATTGATTCAACAAACTGGGTTAAGAATAAACTAGGTTAAGAATCAACAAAGTGGCAGGGGGGTGGAAAGGAAGGAACTTTAGGGAAATCAAGCACACCTTCACGGGCTTGAAGAGTTTCTCATCACCTGAAATAGCCTATCATTTTCAGCCTGGTATCAGTGAGTCAAGATTAATAATATTGATAATGTGGGTGGCTTGTAATGTACACGGCCACATGCTAGAGGCTCTTTGTCCTTTACTGCCCAGTTAACTGCACTATCTCCCTGAGGAAGGTGTAGCACTCCCAGTTTCATAGATGATGAAATCGATCTTCACACCAGATGACCGACCCAAAGTCACACGACTACTGGGTATGGGAGATTGGCTAAGATACCACGAAATGAGCTAGTGGAAATCCCAGGTGTCTTCAATGTCGAGATTTAAGCCTGAGTATTCTACAGGCTTCTTGCTATTTTCTTTCTTTTTTTTTTTTGGCCGGGGCTGGGTTTGAACCCACCACCTCCGGCATATGGGGCCGACTCTCTACTCCTTTGAGTCACAGGCGCCACCTGGCTATTTTCTGTTATCCTCTCCACTCCTGTCTTCCAAGAACCGCACTCCCACCACCACTGTGTGCTTTCTGTGCTTCCAAATCCTCAACTACTTGCCCCAAACCCATCAGAATAGACTCAGAACAAATACAGACTTGTCCTACAGGCAAATCTTAGGGGGCATCAGGAGACTGGGTAAAAGTGGTGCCAGGCCCATCAGCAGGCTGGAGGCTTTCTGGTTCTGGACTCAGATGCAGAGGCAGGCCCCAGGGCATGTGTGAGAGATGCCACCCCAACTGTCTGGTCCCAGGGAGTGTGTGGGACCAGACTGGGTGGGCACCCAGCTTTACTTAGTCCTGGGGCCTTATGTGTCCACCCAGGACAGACTGTGAGGTGTACAGATGTTAGTTTAATCTATACTCTGGGAGGGTTAGTGTGAACCCTGGTCAGAAAACACCCATCCCCAGGGGCAGAAAAGGGCTGTTTGTTAGCATTTGCAGTCCTAAAGGTTGCACGGTCTAAAGCAGTGATTTTCAACTAGTATGCCAGGAAAATTTTAAAGATCGTTAATTAAATTATTTTCCAAAGACGTTCAAAGCATAGTAAGCATATTCTTTATTTTATTCTATTTTTTTGATCAACATAATTTAAGGGTGCCCCGGAAGTTTAACTATAGGTTCAAGTGTACCGTGAGATTTTTTAAAAGGTTGGAAAGCACTGGTCTGGAGGGAGCTCTTGCACGTGTGGCTTCAGCTCTTGCCTGTCTCCATCAGCGGCACAGGCTTTGTGAGTTAGCACAAGAGATGTTGGAGAATATTTTTCATTATTGAGACAAGTGGTGTTCGAAGTGTGTGGGCTGGCTGGGGGCAGTTCGCAGGCACCTCTGCCCCAGCACAGGAGGGAGGAAGGACCCAGTGAGTCTGGTTGTTCATACTGCTCACAATAGCATTTTGTTTGGTCATGATTCTGTTACTTGATACCCACTGAAGCCTGCCCTCTCTGAGTCTTTTTCAGGAATCTCTTTTTGGGGTGCTTAAGGAGGCAGAGACCTAGGACTTCCATACCTTCTAGGATCACCTGGTGTGACTGCACTTGTGCCCGTTTAATTGTAAATGCAGAAGAATCTCCATAGCTGAACCCCTCCCTACACTGACCAGCTCCTTAAGTTGACATAATGTTCATAGATGGGACATGCACCACACGTGCATTCAGTACAACAAACCTGGTTTCTTATGTTGACCTCCTCTGTATGTTGACCGGTTTGTTACAGCCCCCTGGGTGGTCAACTTGCAGAGGTTCACTGTATTAATCTTCGTAGACTCGGTCTGAGATTTGCTTTCATTGTAACATGGTGAGTGTTTCAAATACATGTATGTATGTGTGTGTGTGTAAGATGTGATTCTGTACATCTCTTCTCAACTCTGCATTCAGTGATATCACAAGTTAACGTGCAATTTGCCCCGACAGTGCGCAAATACTACAAGTCAGGGCTTTTATTTTTTTCCTGGGAAGCTGGTCATTAAACATTTACCTGCATACCACTGTCTCAAGCCTCTGGAGGCTAATTGTGAATGGCTGAATTGGTTTAGGACCATTTGCAATATCGTTAAAATAAATCCACCTGCTGGGCAGCACCTGTGGCTCAGTGGATAAGGTGCCAGCCCCAGATACCGAGGGTGGCGGATTCAAACCCAGCCCCAGCCAAACTGCAACAAAAAATAGCCAGGTGTTGTGGTGGGTGCCTATAGTCCTAGCTACTTGTGAGGCTGAGGCAAGAGAATAGCCTAAGCCCAAGAGTTGGAGGTTGCTGTGAGCTATGATGCCACGGCACTCTACCGAGGGCGATAAAGTGAGACTCTGTCTTTGGAACAAAAAAAAATCCACCTGCTTACCCCTATATTTAGTCTATGACAATACTCAAAAAAAGGGTTTTAATTTGTCTTATAAGAACCCTAAGCTTTTTCAATATATATGTATTTGCAAATAAAGTGGGGTCTCAGCATGTGACACATGTTGTACCCTCAATGGATCCCCAACAATAAAAAGAAATAAAAGCAACAGACACCTCCTATAGACTATCTTAGAGAAGTTAAAAAGTTGAAATATATCAATCACCATTAGCTCTACCCGCCAAAGATAATAATTTTTGAAATAGAATTTTATAAAGTTAATTTGTCTGACCAAGCTTAAAGCAAGCAAAAGTAAGGAAGCGCTTTCCTGAAGTGTGTTGAAATGAAGGAAGGCCATTCATTGGAAGGCCAACTGAGAATGATTTTCCATCTTTCCTGATCAATTAAGTTAGCCACGATTCCATAAAGAAAACATGCTTTTCCACAAACTTAAAACAAGTGCCAGTTACTTTCCCCTGGCCTTCGATTCCACTGTCCAAAAGTTACATTTTCTGTCTTGAATGTGTTAGTAAGAATTTAAGGGCTTATATTTTATGTTATTTTACTAAGCTGACATGTGCTGATTCTCACAGTTTACTACATATGAGCTCCCTGAGAAACAGTCCTCCAGAATGAGTTCAGCCTTTGGGATCATTTACGCACGAAGGCTTCTGCCAATGGCAGTGAGAGAGTAAGCAGTCACTTCTGTATTTGGTGTTCACAGGGGTCAGCCGCCGAGGCCTGGTTGGTTAAGAAGCACACATCAGGGTGCATTAACTGAGATGTGTTTGTTTGGAAAGTAAGGCTATTTCAGAACTAAATCAAGGATCCAAATGTCATGAAAGAAGCGGGACAAGATTCTCTTCTTTGTAAACAGCACCTGTAACTTGTTTCCCTACATTTTGATGGTATCACGATACAGTTTGAGTTGAACCCCTGCATCTGGTATTGCTTACGTAATAATATCCATGTCTCCCACTAACCTTATAGGGTGAGACAATCCCTTTCCTGAAAGTTCACCCACATGATGTCATGGAAATAACCCACATGACTTGTTCAAAGCCATGCTTGTGAGAAAGGGTTTTATATTCCAGAACGTCAGGATAAGCCGATCTCAATGGGTATGCAGAATATGAAGGCTGTGAGTATTACAAAGAACTCATTATTGTGGTCCTGGACTCATGTTTCTGTTCTCTGAAGTAGGGCAAACATCAAATCCTCAGCTATAGCAGAGTCCAAATCACAGCACAGGTGTCACAGAAGCCTTTGCTAAAAATGTTCCTATTCACCAAGAGTGAACCCTAATGTAAACTATGGACTATGGGTGATTAGGATAAGTCAGTGAAGATTTTCACCAGCTGTAACAAGTGTGCCACTCTGGTGGGGGATATTAACATGGTGGAAGCTGTGCACATCGGGGTGAGGGTGAGAGTGTATGGGAAATCTCTGTACCTTCCTCTTAATTTTACTGTGAACCTAAAACAGCTATAAACAAGAAGTCTGTTAAACATACATGCTCTCTCTCTCTTTCTCTTTCAGAGAAATCATTCTCAAGGTAGGAAGAATTAACTACCAGAGCTGTGGCACTTTGGGTCCACACCATGAAAGGCAGAGCCTGTGTATGTGTCTGGGGATACTCTAAACCAGCGGTTCTCAACCTGTGGCTTGTGACCCACAGGAATTGTATAAAAGGGTCGCAGCATTAGGAAGGTTGAGAACCACTAAACTAGAGTTTATAAAAAGGAAAGAAAGGCAGAAAAGGGAGGGAGGGAAGGAAGGAAGAAAGAAAGAAAGAAAAAGAGAGAAAGGAAGCAAACCTTGAAAGCCTTTCTTTCCAATAAGCACAGCAACCACTGATTTGCAAACCTTTTCAGTTAAAAGTGATGTGAGAGGGCGGCGCCTGTGGCTCAAAGGAGTAGGGGCTCCAGTCCCATATGCTGGAGGTGGCAGGTTCAAACCCAGCCCTGGCCAAAAACCGTAAAAAAAAAAAAAAAAAAATAAGTGATGTGAGAAAGATGCTTCATTTTCATGACGGCTCCTTTGAGAACATTGTTTTTATGATGTTTTAATTTACGCTTTTCAGTGTGGTGCCTGTGGGGTGGGGGATAGAGGACAGACCAGGGATATAGATGAAGGTTGTGTGATCTGCCATGTGACTCCTTCCTCCAAACCCACAAATACCCCAGAAAATCTGTAAGGAAACAACATTGTCAAATGCCTACTTCGAGTGTTTATGGAAGAAATAGAAGAAAGGAGCTAAGTTTTGCGTTCTGGGAGTCTCTGGGTGTCATAGGGACAACTCCTGCCGGTTTATGACAGTGAAGGCAAAAGAGAAGCATGTAAGAGAATATGACTGTCAAAGGACAAATAATTCGATTAGTGCTGGTTTTCTTAACTGCAGTGGTCAATTTGGGGAATGTTGTGACAGCCAGAAGGATCCCTCTGGTGGATACATTATACCGCTAACCTAGAAATGGCTGACATCGACACTCAAAACAGATGGTGGTTTCTTAAACGGGTTTAATAATAGAATCCAGAGTTATCACCAGACCAGTTTAATTCAAGACGATGTGCAGAAAGTGGAGCAGTGACAGACGGGACAGCTCCAGCTGTGTGGAAAAGCACTCACAATCTACTGATCCTAGAAGATTAGGATAGAAACAGAGAAATGACCCGGGGATTGACTGTCTTTACTGCTAGAAGATAGACTGAGACCAAGTGCGGTGGCTCTTGCCTGTAATTCCAGCACTTTGGGAGGCTGAGATGGGAGGATGGCTTGAGGCCAGGGGTTTGAGAACAGCCTGAGCAACACAGTGAGATCCCCATCTCCACAAAAAATAAAAACTTAGCAGGGCATGGTGGTAGGTGCCCATAGTCCCAGCTACTCTGGAGGCTGAGGTAGGAGGATCTCTCAAGCCCAGGAGTTGGAGATTGCAGTGAGCAGTGAGGATGCTGCCACTGTACTCCAGACCCTGTCTCAAAAAAAAAAGGAAGATATATTGAGCCCTGTCAGGAGGAAGTCATAATATCTGCTAAGGACTTTGACCTTAGCCAGGAAGTCATAATATCTGCTAAGGACTTTGACCTTGGCCAGCAAATCCTCTGTCTTCTTAGGTGGCTTTGACAGTACACACTGTTTTTCAACCTATTCTTAATCAGACAAGGATGAACATGACAAGATTTTAGTCCTTTTCCATGCTCAAAGACGCTCTTGGGAGAAATACTAAATGTATTCATTTACTCCTCTATTAGATGTGGACCAGATCAGATGAACATTTTTTGTTGGACCCACGGAGACTGAGGGGATGCTGGGGGAACAAGGGCACTTCCAGGGGTAGATAATCAAGTCTACGTACATTCTGGACCACTTAGGAGGCAGGGCCTTGGTGGTGGATTGTTGGGAAGACCACAGTACCATGATTCCCTACTAATAAGCTTGGCACAGAGGAAATGAAGCTGAACCCGAGCTTAGGTAGGTAATAATAATAGGTTGACTACCATAGACGGGGCTCTGGCCTAAAGCCACATTTTTTTTTTTTTTTTTTTTTTTGTAGAGACAGAGTCTCACTTTATCAACCTCGGTAGAGTGCTGTGGCGTCACACAGCTCACAGCAACCTCCAATTCCTGGGTTTAGGCGATCCTCTTGCCTCAGCCTCCCGAGTAGCTGGGACTACAGGCGCTCGCCACAACGCCTGGCTATTTTTCTGTTTTGCAGTTCAGCTGAGGTTGGGTTTGAACTCGCCACCTTCGGTATATGGGGCCGGTGCCCTATTCGATGAGCCACAGGCGCCGCCTCTAAAGCCACATTTTATAACTAAGCTAGTTACAGCTGCCCAAGCACCTATATCAAGTTCTAACTTCATCTGTCTCCTTCCATTCCCCTTTCAGCCAGGTATGATCCAGTCCCTGTCCTTCCTTAAGATTAAGTTCTTCCTATTCGTGAGAGAAGGTGAAAATCTTTAGTTCAAAGCTTCGCAATTTTGACTTCGAATTAGAGTCACCTTGGAAGGATTTTAAACAAAATGAGTCCCATGCCCCACCCTGACCCCCAAATTTGAACTCAGCTGGTATGGAGAAGTGTTGTATATTGGATTTGGATTAAACCATAGCCCAGGGAGCCGTGTGGTGTACAGCAAGGCTGAGAACCACTGTCTAGCTGGATCTGCATCAGGGCTGTGTGAAGTTTATCTTATGCTTCAATTGTATTAATGCCTATGGAACTGACCCTGTACTGACCTCTTATCTGCCTGGGCTCTGACCTTTGAAAATCATCTCATCTATGGGGCCTCCCAACCTGTTGTCTGCTTGGCCTCTGAAACCTACATTCCCTGAGCCTTCTTGCATATGGCTTTTCCTGGAGAAAAGCCCAGTCATGTCAAAAGGCATTTCAGTAGAAACTTTGATTCTAGTGACCAGGACATGATTTTCTGGTTCCTTCTTTTGTTTTTGGCCAACAAAGGAAACAAGTGGCTGCAGGAGCATCTGGGATCACAACCTCAAGACTGCATATGTCCTTATGGTTCCTGCCATCATCATAGCTTCTGAAGCTCAAGACTCAAGAGAGAGGTGGAAGGCAAGTGTGGCTTGGAGGGTTCTTCAGCTCAGAAACAGCACTCTGATGACAGCACTTTGCACACCCCAGACAGGTGAACAGAGAGAGCAATCAAAGCTTCTTTGCCTGAGGGCTGTGCACTGCCAAGTGAGGCAGATCTTTCCTCTGAAATGCCTGCTCTCTACTGTGGGATTCCTATGTGCTATCTAAATATCTTCATTATTTCTTGACTGAGGAAATGTGAAGGACAATGCATGGCTTGCAGCATTTAGAAACCAGGTAGAACTCCCAGCAGCTTCATTAGGCCTCACAAATGCCTTCCCCACTTGTTGCCTGTGACCCTGAGGCCTGGGCTCTTCTGTGTTGCAGTTAGAAAAAAAAAGAAAAGAAAGAAAGAGTGAGAACTTTCCACTACTCAACAGCTTTGGTTATAACCCCTAGGAGACCTGGTCTCTTGCAAGTGAGAGGTTAAAGAAAAAGTTGAGAAGCTGTGAACTCTTCCATTGAAATTCTCATTTGCCTTTGAACCATACTCTTCTGTCTTAGAGGAAAGCCACTGATCTCACCCAAAGCCAGGGCTGGGAATGGGACATTGTCAGTTCTGCAAAGCTAACCTGGTGTTGTTGGAGGGTGAGTTCCTCTTCTCTCTTGAAAGTGTTTCTGACGTAGAGAGATGGTTTTCAAGAGCTCAGATTCTGTCATCTGATATATCACCCCTGGGTTGTCAACCTGAAATACATGAACAGCTTTAAAAACCTAGACAAATGTGGTATTTGGAAAACCAAAACCAAACGAAATCAACCAACCAACCAACAGAACAAAATTCCAACCAACTAACAAAATACCTTCCCCACTCCCAAATAGATTTGTAAGAGATGTTGGCCTCAAGAGTGACTGAATCAAAGATTTGCTAATTTAGACAGAGCTGTTATTTAAAGCTATTTTCTTTGTTAAATGGCTTTTCGTTCACTATGTGACGGACACATGGAATTTATAGTAATAGTTTTGTAGGCTTGCTCCCCCTTTGCAGTTACTAGTAGTGATGCTAATTATTCAAAGAAACTGGAATGGGTATTTAAAATAAAAAATGGGCTTTGGCTGCCTAGTGAAATTCAATGAAATCAATAGGAAGCTCCTATACACGTATTTGCCTTCTTAGTGTTGGAACTAAGGAGGTGTCAACACACATACATTTCCCAGTAATGAAACTTCAAGATGGGCTTCTTAATGGAAGATAATCAACTGCAATGTAACTTTAATGAACTCTAATGCTGAAATGCAAACCAAATCCAACACCCCATGGGAAATTAACCTAATCAATAATCTAATTTGAAGCTTTAAGCTGTGCGAACAATCCACTGCAAAGACCAAGTCTACCTTTTCAGATGTTCACACACAGGGGTGGACCCCTTCTCGGGTTTTACAGCCCATGCCTGCATGTCATGGTATTGGCTAGATGCTTTTGTTCTTATCCTTAATGAGGATGCCATGCTATCGTCAATGAAATGCATGTAATACTCAGCTGAGCTCATGTCAAAGAAGAGGAAGGGGGAAAAGGCCCTTCTCTGCCAAACTCAACTCCAATTCCATTCAGGCATCCACCTCTCTGAACCACTCCTTCTGTCCATCCTATTGAGCCTTGCATAAATTTTCCTACTTTCTTTGAATCATAAGGAATCTCTTTTAGTCCCCTTCCTCAAAAAATGGGGCTATTTGCTGTGCATCTGCACTTCACAGTAGGACTTCCTTCCATGGTTCCATGGCCTTTTATCCTTCCTTCAAAGGGTGTTGGAGAAGAGACTGCCTTCACCTTCGAAGTACCCCTCTTTCTCGTGTAAAGCTACTTCCTCTCACCACACCTTTTGCAGAACAATCAGTGGGACCAAGATGTTTTTCTAGCTCTGCTCTTGATGATTCTCCCTGGTGCCTGAGTAGAGCAGGTAGTAGAAATATGTAGGTCTGGAACTCAGCAGAGAGATCATAGCTGAAGGCCTGGGTTTTGATCATTCCCATGGAGCTATTATGAATTGACATCATAGCAGAGGGTGAGATTTTCAGCTAAGTAGATGGAAATAGAAACAAATTTCCACAGCACTCTAAATCCTCTGGGAGGTGTGGACAAGCTCCATGAAGTGTGGTCTCCTATATGTGAGAGAGAGAAAAATGAGAGAGAGAGGGAGAGGGAGAAGTACAGCAACTGGAAACCCACAGCATGCAGAGAATGCTTACCAGAAGAACATGGTGCAGTTTTGTCCAGCTTTTCCTGAGTTAATGAGGAACACAGGTTATTCAGGCTTTTGAAGAGTATTTTGGAGGCAAACAAAGCCTTCTGAGGTAGTTAATTTATGAAGATTTATAGACTTTGTACTGAACAACTGCACTCAGGCTAAATGCATGAGGGAGATGAAGACTTAGCAGTCACAGCCTGGAGATAGTAAGGGGTCATCCTAGAGCAGCTGGTGCAGTTTGTGGTTTGACTTAAGAAGAAGAGGGCTATTTCCAAAGCCACACTAGTTAAAGGTTATTCTCTCTCCACCCCCTAGTACCTTAAAGAAAAAGAATTAGAGGAGTATGTCAAAACCCACTCAGTTGACTTTATAGTTCATTTTGTGTAAATAATCATTGTATGCAAAGTAAACGGAATCTATTTTGCCAGACTTAAATAAAAATATGAGATGCCCAGTTAAATTTGAATTTTGATAAATAAATGTTTTTGTATTTGTCCCTTGAAATATCCACCTGGTATTTTATCTGACAGCTTCAAACTTAGTTTAGTTCTCAGTAGAGAGTCAGATTCCACATTCTCAAGAAAACCTGCAGTTATCCTCAGTAAGGGCTCAAGTTCAAGGCCCTCAAGGAATTGCCATTTTCCTTTGAACTGACTTAGTATCCTTGAGAGCTCCACCATACATTGTTTCTCCAATTTCTCTACAAATAGCTCCATTCCCTGTACAGTACAATAATGTAAAGAAACCCTCCAGCTTCTCACCTCTCAGTCTCCCAGATGCTTTGGGTGGTTTTCTACTGTTGACCCTTTTCTTTCATTTCTTTTTCCTTCCTTCCCCTAGTCTCCTTCTATTTGCCTTTTCAGATGGTCCCCGCTTCCCAAGGCGACCCTCCTCTCTTCAGCAGATTTCCTCTGCTTCCCACCTCACAGCTGGGAGCCAGTCTGGCCCACTTCCAAGTTTACATAACTTCTAGGATCAAGGCCAAGATAGTGCTCTGTACCCCACTTCCCCAGTTAACTAGACAGATCTGATAGAGCTTCCCTAACTATTCAAGTCAAGACTTTTATGCCTACAGCAATCAAGATGAGTAAAGAAGTCACTCTTCCAGAACACTGTCTCATTAAGGCTGAGATCTGATGGTTTTTTTATGGAGGTGCAGGCTTGGGAGTGAGGAACCATTTCTTACTGATCCCGTGGTTAAGATAGAGGCATCTGTATCTTGTTGAAACTATTTTTACACTCTTTTATAAATACTAGGATGGGCTAGGGGGTAGCACAATTTTCTTAGGAGCTCTAGACTCAAGCTCCAAGCCTAATTCCAAAGAACCTTTTCATATTTATTCACCCTGAAATAAAAGATTTTAATTTGACCTGACAATCTCGACATTTCATTAGAATGAAAATCATGGAAAATCAATTCATATTACTAGGATTGTTTATTACAGAGAAGGAATGAAAAAAATAATCCAACGGTGGCAGATCTAACAGAACAGTTATATAGAGAAGACACCCTTCTTTGCTACTTATGTATAAACAATGAATCCACCTGGTCCCCCTGAAACCTCTCCTTGGCATCTCTATGGTTATATCTCAGTATTTCTTGTGACCTGGTGCTGTAAGTGTTCTGTTCTTGGTCCTCAGAAACATTTTTACCCCATGCCAAGACTGGCACCAATAAATGCCATGTCTCTTTCAACCAGACGTTATTTCTAGCAGAGTTCTGTTAGTGTCTTTCTACTGGTTTGTTACCTGGGTATAGTTTCTGCAATTGCTCAGGGTGGGTTAGAACTGGGCAGGATCAGGAACCACTCCCAGCTAGTTACAACATTATTTCCATGTGAGCTAATGCCATTCCTCCGGCTTCTCATGGAAACCGCTCAGCATTATCTAGCAACATCTGGAATGACTCTCTGTCTCTCTTTCCCCCTCAAAGCATGAACACTGTGGGAGATTTTTACTTCATGTGACTATATGCCCTGTAGATGTGAATATCGTTATGACTGTATTTATCTGTGTGGACAAATGAGTTTGTGCATGTAAAAATCTTTGAGGCTGAAGCCAAACAAGGCCCCTTTCAGAAACACAGACGTTTCCCACCCTTCATTCCTTATAGCTCACAGCTATTTTTATAGCAGCACTAGAGTCTAGAGATTTGGGAAGAAGCCAGATGTTTTGGGTGTGTCTGTAGAGACTTGAGGATCTTTGGGAAAAGGCAGCAAAGAAAAACAATTTTCTTTTCCCTGGTGTCTAAGCATTTCTGTTAACCTGTATCATCTATGTGAGTCTGATGCTAAGTTGTTTTACATTTGGGAGGAGTAGGCTATGTTTTAATATTCTCTGTAATCTTGCTTTTCTATCATTTTGGAACCCTTTTTTCTACTGCCAAATCATTGACCTGTCTAACCTTAGCTGCAGGGACAAACTCTGACCTTCATGGAAATTCTACATCTCAGTAAAGGAAAATTTTAGCTTTAGCCAGGCCTAGAATTCTACAATAAAGGGATGTTGGAACGAGATTTTTATTGAAATAAGGTACTCTCCAATGGTTTACTCAAAATGGACATTTTAAACAATTTCCTTTGTTAAAAAATTGTCTCTAGAACTATTATTTTGAAATATGTTAGATGGTGCCTAGAATTAGATGATAAAGAGCACGATAATAATGAACTTAATGCATTCTCATAGTGCACCTATCCTAACTTCAAATCCTACAATTTTATAATAATGACTATAGTTCTTAATATCACTCATATGAAAAGCTACTTCATAAATTATTTAGTCTTTCTCTTCCTACCTACCCATATCTCTTCCCAATTCTGAAGGGCATTTTCTATCATTAAATATATTGTGATATTGCTTTTCTTAATTCCATGGGATGTGGAGGGTTTATGAAGATGGGTATTATTTCAAGTGTTATGGAAAAAAAAGTTTTAAAAAATAGCAATATCAAGTCGTATTTATTTGCCAAAGTGTTATTTGATTCCAGGAAAGAATTTACATATCCATTTGAGGTCAAAGAGTCATTAGCCAATAAGAAAGGAGAAACAGGCTGCCGTGGTAGGTTCCGGTTCTGGATAAAGTCATCTGCTACTGAGACAGGGATGGTGGATCTGAACCGCAGGAAAGCGCAACGGAGACCATCTTTTCAGAGAAAGAGCATGCAGTAGAAATCACTAGTAGCTGGCTGATAAAGTAGATTGAGAACCGACAGGCAAAATGCAATTAGCATGAGCCCCTTCACCCACATGTTCTCTTACTGGCATTTCATAACCTTCTTCTCTCCACCAAAAGCAGGAGAGGCCAGGCATGGTGGCTCACACCTATAATCCCAGTGCTTTGGGAGTCCCAGGCAGGAGAATTGCTTGAGGCCAGGAGTTCATTACCAGCCTGAGCAAGAACGAGACTCCTTCTTTAGTAAAAATAGAAAAATTATCCAGGTGTCATGGTGCACCTACAGTCGCGGCTACTCAGGAGACTGAGGTAGGAGGATTGCTTGAGCTCGGGAGTTTGAGGTTGCTGTGAGCTAAGAAGACCCCAGTGTACTCTAGCCTGGGCAACAGAGCAAGACCCTATCTAAAAAAAAAAAAAAAAAAAAAAAAAAGGCAGGGGAAACAACCAAACGAATATCTACATTGAACACCTATTATATTCCGTGAGATATTTTTAAAAAGAGAAGGACTTAGTCCTCGCCTTGCTGCCCAGCCTTGCAAGAGAGCTAAGCCCTTTCACACCAACTCAGAGCCCTGCAAGAATGCATTTACCTGCTAACTACATCATATTTATGCTCTAGGATGGGGCATTTTGATGATCATGGTACCCTGGGGGGCTTGTTAAGAATGCAGACCAGTTATACATCACCCCCAGAGATTCTGATTTAGTTAGGATGACACAGGGCCCAGGAATCTGCTTTTTCATGAGCACCCACAGTTGACATGGTATGATCTAACTCAGTGGTCCTCAACCTTCCTAATGCCTCAATGTATTTTCATTGTTAAAAGGGGGTCTCAACCCACAGGTTGAGAACCGCTGATCTCACTCGTCAAAGTGGACCTCATTTACACCAGGTTTTACCTGTTAAGAAAATGTTAGGCAGGAGAGATTGGCTCCAGCAAATAGGATTTTCTCAGAGTTCATGCACTGACAGATACATTTGAAAATTAATGAGCTTAAAAAATACATTACCTAGCTGTCTATCTACACGTGGTATGTAAGTTGAGGGACTTATGTATCTAGTGACCAGTTTAAGTTTGAAAAATATTAATGCTCTTTGGTATTATTTATCATATGAGAATTCTTTGGGGGAAAAAAGCCAGCAAGAGGCTCATCGCAAACGCTTTTAGCTGGATTCTAGAAGTCCCTCGATTCTGCTATGAGGACTTCTGCGGCAGAAAGTTTCCCTGCTCCATGTACGTGAGGAAGTTGTGTGCGTGTGTGGAAAAGGAGGAGCTGAGTTCTGAATAGTTTTCCCTGGGTCATGTGCTCCTTCAAAAGGGAATAGAGCACCTATGTGACAGCTGAGTGTGGAAGGAAGCTCAGACCTCTGGAAGACAGGGCAGCACATTCTTGAGACCAATATTTCATTTCAGATTCTCAGCAACAGTCCCATTTTCAGAGTTTCTAAACTGGCATAGGTTTGAGGCACCAACTAGTCAGAGAAAACAGACTGGATTAATAGCCTCAGGTGGTATGGCCCCAAATGGCATGTGACTTTTGCATTATAAATTTCTAAAACCCTGGTTTTCAAAACATCCTCAGCCCTCCACCTCCAGCCTCCCACACTCCCTATATATCGGTGATAATTCCTCCAGTTCCCGTAAGAGAGGACAGTGCCTTCCACTGAACATCCCCGAGGTGCTTTAGCTTGGCTGCAACGCATGCTAAGTGCAGGAAAGACCTCAGACCTTGCCTGATGTTCCTAACCACGGGGGCTGGGGGAGCTGGGAACTTGGGTTCCAAAAAGGACGCAGGGAGTTTCTGATGAGGGTGATGCGTGACTACAGTTTGACACATTCTGCGTGAAGGTGCTCATGCCTGAGGTTTACGTCCTTCCTCCAAATGAAGAGGGGAGCGTGGACCCATGAATCTTGGAAATGGAGAAGAGAAATGGCCGAGAAATGGAAGCCCTGGGCACAATCCCACCTCCTTCCCTGTTTTCCTCAGTATTAGCCTTCAATAATCCTCCCTGCTAGGCAGATGTTTAAAATACAGAAACAAATGCCAAGAATTGAAAAAGGTCTCACTTTCTTAACTTCAGAATGGGTAAGATCCGATGACGGGTCTGCGTCTTACCGGAGGAGGCGAGTTCAAAGCCTTTGTGTTTATAACTCGGGGAATACACGTCAGCTGTGGTTGCTGGAGCCCGGAGCAGTGACCGAGGCCTGGCCTCCAAGGACAGCTGGGGGCATGCTCCTCGGAGCACACACACCTGGCGTTCGGAGGCTCCCGGCGCTGCACCGTGAGAAAGTCTGTGACTGAACTTGTGACCAAGAGTTTGGGAAGTCTGCCGAGGAAAACGCTTGGCATGAAGTTTATTTTCCATCAAGCTTTCCAGGAGCAGTGAGGGCCTCAGAAAGGCTGAGTGAGTGGAAATGGGCTGGGGTTACATCAGAAGGGCGAAGTCTGAGAAGAACCGAAGGAGAATGACCTCCGAAAAGAAACCATCGGGGAGAAGATGCTGGAGCCTCCGGGAAGGCTCCCAGGGAACCTCAGCCAGGGCAGGGGTGGGAGTGGACGGAGCTCACACCACAAGGCCCGCTGGCCCTGGCCCTGGGAGCATCTCTGCCCCTCTCCAGCATCCTCGTGCCTAGACAGTGCTCAAGTCAAGCAAAGGTTTACTCCCAATGCTAATGCCAGTGGTTTCTATGAGGTTTCATTTGTGGCAACAAGTCTAAGGTCATTTAATTTTCTGATAAAAATCTCCCTTTTTGCATGTAACTTATTGTAGAGCTCACATTTTAAGCTATATGCTGGAGATCAGAGTTCGGGGCCAGTGGTGAAAAAGTGGGAAAAAAATAAACTTTTCCTTTTGATAAAGGCCTGGAAGTAACTTTTTTTTTTTTTTTTTTTTTTTTGCTTAAACAACATGATAGGTGAAAACAGTTAACCTGTTCTGTGAACATCAGGATAGGTGTTTAGACGCAAAGGAATTGGAAGGTTGGGGCTTAGAAGATTTAAGAGACCTTCCTAAGCAAAATCATGAGTTGCACAGATGAAGAAGAGAAATTCCAGTGTGGTCAGGTGAGTCAGTTCTGCCAGAGCAGCTAGTGGACGCTGGGCCTCTGACTCGGGCCACTTGACTTTTTGACTGCACCGGGCCTCCTCCTGCTGAGCCATAGACTCAGACATGGTGGATGGGGAAGGCCTGGGAGAAGCCACGGAAGCCTCAGGTCATACTTTTACAGGCAAGGCAAGGTGGTCTGGAGAAGAGACGGAAGGGAAAGAAACTGCCATCAGGCAGAGGGCCTAAGAACAGGATTAGTATCAACAGGGAACTTGTAGCAAAGTGGCCCAGGGAGGGACCACATCAGGTAGAGGGACCACCTTAAAGGACCCTAGAGAAAGAAATGGATATAGGACTCCGGTGGGGATGGCAGGGTAGAGACGAGAGCTTAGAATGCTGTAGAAACACCGAGATGTCTGCGGGCCAGGCTGCTGTCACAGCAGGGTTGAACACGGCTGCGGCCAGAACGTGAGTCCGTTGCCTTCCAGGCACAGGTCTGTCTGTGTGTGTCAGGGATGTGTTGGAATGGGTGAGTAGAATGATCAAGCCGTGTTTTAGAAGGATTAATCCGGAAGCAGCAGGTGGGATGGGCCAGAAGGGAGTCAGAGACATTTAGGGAGAGTCTTGCACTAGTCAAAGGAAGTGTTCGGAAGGGCCTGAATGGGGGCAGTGGCAATGGTGGCCTTTGGGACACGTGAGCTGGAAGTGCAGCTGGGCCTGGTCAGGGAAATGATGAGTCTGGTGTTGGACCTATTGCATTTGGGATGCTGACAGACCGTGCCCATGGAAACATCCGGCTGGCAGCGGCAAACATGAGGCTGATGGTAGGGGCACCTGGTTAGAGAACAGGACCCGAGGGGCCGCCTGTGTTTAAGGGTGGGGGAGACAGAGGGGTGAGGGAAGGTGGGAGGCAGGCAGGAGTCCCTGTGTGAGGGACCAGGGGCTGCAGCAAGACAGAAGCCAAGGAATCAAAGCATTTGGAGGAGGAGGAGGCAGTAAGCAACGTCGCCTGTTGCAGTGAGGCCAGGGTCATGGTCCCTAGAGCTGGGACACAGTTGGGGTTAGCCATCATGCAGGCAGTCTGGGTAGAATGACTTGGTACCTAGGCATTGAAGCAAAGGGACAAATCTAAGCTTAAGCTGAGGGAGTAGTATATTGAAGGAAGGCTTTTTAAAGTGTCTACTTTTCTCCTAGTATAGAAAACACCAGGTCTGTTTGTCAGCAGGGGAGTGCCGAGAACAAAGGTGTGAGCCAGCCGTGTCCATGGAAATGGCTCAGAGATGGTCAGAGAAGGCGGAAGGAAGCACAGTGTGCAGAGCAAGCCTTGGCTCAGGAGAGCCCCCCTTTCCTTCAGAGGCCTGCTGGAACTTGGTGGAGAAGCTACAGAAGAAGTTAAGAGAGAAAGGATGTTGTTTGGTGGGCACTGGATTTCACTTTGGGATGCTGAAAAAGTTCTGGAAAGGGATAGTGGGGACAGGTGCACAACAGTGTGAATGTGCCACTGAATTGTACACTTTAAAACGGTTAGACTGGTACGTTTTATCATTTTACCACAAAGCGTGTGTGAGAGAGAGAAAGGGTAGTTGTTCAGTCAAGTGGAAGGTGAGGGCAAGAGCTGTGAGGTGGCCTCTGACGGTGCGGGTGTGGGAAGGGAACCCGTGGGAAGGCCCCAGGAACTGGTGGTCAGGATGGGCCAGTTGCGAGGGGGAGATGAGAGATCCTTCTCTTCCTGGCAAATTTTAATCCTATCACGACCCTCGTTTGCTTAAACCTTGTCAATGGCTTCTGGAGGATAAACTTCTCTTTACTGGAACCCCCCTGGAGGATGTGAACAGGGCCTTGCTTTGCCCTCCAGCCCTGTCCATACTACTGTCCCCTCAGACTCCTTTGATCCAGCCACACACACCTTCTCAGGCCCTCAGACACGCTAGGCATGTTCCCACCTCAGGACGTCCACACAAGCTGTTCCCTCACCCTTCGGGCTTCCGCGTGAATGTCCCTCCTGAGGACAGCTCCTCAGCCCGCCGCTATTGAGGTGTCTCCTCTTCCCCTCCTCTATCCCGACATTCATCCATTTTCCTTCACGGCACGAGTCACGTTGTGCAGTGATGTATATATTTATGCATCGACTTGTTTGGTGGCTGTCCCCGCTCCCATGTGTCTGTGAGTGTGATGGCCACGGGGACCACTGTGTCTGTCCCATCTCTATCCCCAGCGCCGTTCCACACAGCTTTCCACACAAAGGAGGAGCTCAGAAAATATTTGCTGAATGAGTGAGTAGATCCATCTCTTGACTTTTTCCAATAATATCCAGTGGTGACAGCTCGGGACAGGGAGGAGATTTGGGGAGGGGAAGGAATTGTGGCTGTGGGATCAGTCAAGGCCAAGTTACAAATGGCAGGAATTGAAGCCAGGAAGGGGGAGATAGGCTGCCTTGGAGGGGTCCTCTCAACTCGTGAAGGGGTGGACGTTCCTCGTGTCCAGCTTTGTCATGGAGTGGTTCAGTGTGCGTGAGTATGATAACACATTCATGGAGGTGGGGGACTCTCTGGCTTCAAATGCAATGGACGTATGAACCCACTAGAACCTTGACTAGGTAGGCTGAGATGAGAGTGCCCAAACCAAGAAGAGATGCAAATATACATATTCATTTCATATTTGAGCTCTGCATAGCAAATTGAAGGCTGTCGCACCAAAAAGCCCATTAGATTCCCACTCCTATTTACTCTGTGCCCAATACAGTCTGAAACAGTAGTCAAAGCAAGTACTGAGCAGTTGCTCTGAATCACTGCTGTGCTTTACACATTAGCTCATTTAATCCTCACAAGAGCCCTCTATGGTAATTTCCTGAAAGCAGACAGCGAGTAAGGTGACAGAGCCCCCTTTGAACCAGCCCTCTCTGTCTGCTGAAACTGGGCATTTCCTTTTCTGCTAGATTGTTGCCAAGTGTAGGGAGCTTCACACTCATGGTCACCGCTACTAAGGAGATAACCCCAAAGCCATTACAGAGCAGACTGAAAATGAGGTAAAGCCCTCAGGAGCTTCACAGAACATATAACTTCTGTGTGCTCAACAAATAGTTGGCCTATCGCATAGCATTTATCACCAAATTACTTGAATTAAGGCCTAAAATCTTTTCTTTTGCAAAGGAGCATTTAAAAATACCTTGCCCAGACTCATATCTTAGAGTAATTACTTGATTACTTGACTGGAAGAATGCCCCGTGGAAGTGCCACACACTGGGTCCCACTTGCACCATTCCTCCCGCCCCGCCCCGCCCCCCCTTTTGAGTACCAAATGCTGTCTTTGGCTTTTGCAGTTTGGACATAAGGTGTTGCCTTCAGGGCCATAAAATGAAAGTGACACATTTCTGCCCTGCTTAATGCTATACCAAATTTTAGTTTTCTGTTTATCCAAATTATTAGGGCCAGTCACATAGGGAGCAGCTTTTGGGTGGAGTTGCGTTGAAATTTCAGCTTGGGGGCTTGGAAGGAAAAAGTCAGATGAAAGGGAAGTAATGTGAGGAAATGTAAATATTAGGGTTGGTGGTGGTGAAGCTGGCGGGGAATGGCCTAGAGAGGATGATGAAATGCCAGTCCATCTGACAGCAGATTTCCAAGGAGAAATGTATTTTTGCAACTGGCTCACATGTAAATAGTCAACAAAACAGATTATTTTGGGGAGTTCAGAAAATCTACTTGATAAAATGCATTCAATCTGCTTTGCTTTCCTGGTGATGTCAGTGTTTCCCAGCATAAGCAAGTACTCCTGAGACACATGGAGAGTGTGATCGGGGCAGGAAGCCTTCCACAACCAGTTTCCTTTGTGCAATAGAGAGACAGTTTTATGTGGAATCTGCTAGAATGTTTTTTAATCCTGGCAATGACAATCACAGGCCTACAAGAAATCAATTGGTACTTTGAGAGATTTCTGCCTCTCTTCCTGACTGTAATAAATTGTGTTATAAGCAATAAAGGTATGACTATATTTAAGAGTTTAATGTAGAATTGCTGTTGCATGGCAGAGGAAGTGTTAATGTTATGACTCCATGGATTACTTTTTTCCTTATTTTCCTTTGCATCCATACTGCTCCTGAGGTGGGCTTGGTGTGAGCACACATTCAATAGATTGAAGTCACATGAGGAATACACTAAATCAGCTTTGCAAGATATATGTTTATAAGGATCACTCTCATCTTCCTCAGACCACTGCTATGTGGGAAAGAAATTAACCTATTCATAATATGAAATGGACAAGACTTATCCAGAGGGACAGAGGCTGAAAAAACAATACATTTTGCTTTTAGTCATAAACAATGGAGATTCTTCTTCATTGCAACAAGAATCTCACATTTCACTCTAGAGTGTAAATCTGAGCATGGAAAGCTGTGTACAGCTCGGCACAGGTGGCTCACACCTTTAATCTTAGCACTCTGGGAGCCAAGGCAGATGTATTGCCTGAGCTCAGGAGTTTGAGACCAGCCTGAGCAAGAGTGAGATCTCATCTCTATTAAAGAAAAAAAATAGAAAAATTAGCTGGTCGTGGTGAGCACCTGTAGTTCCAGCTATTTGGGAGGCTGAAACAGGAGGATTGCTTGAACCCAGGAGTTTGAGGTTGACGTGAGCTAGGCTGATGCCAGGGCACTCTAGCCTGGGTGACAGAGAGAGACTTGGTCTAATAATAATAATAATAATAATAATAATAAAATAAAAATAATTAAATAAATAAGATTACCAGAAAATTTGGCTACAAGAGTGAAAAAACAACAAAAAGGAAAGATGTGTAAGGGGATACTCACACTCCTCTATTCACAGATTGAGGGCCCTGTTTATAGATCATAGGATTTTAAAACACAAAGATGTGTTAGTTTGCTAGGGCTGCTATAATAAGATACCATCAACTGAGTGGCTTAAAGCAACCAAGTTTTTGTCTATCACCAGTGACCAGTTTCATGGAAGAAAGTTTTTCCACAGGCAAGGGCAGGTAGCAGAGGCATTGGATTTTCATGAAGGATGTGTAGCCTAGATCCTTCACATGCACAGTTACCAGTAGGCTTCATGTGCCTATGAGAATCTGATGCTGCCATGGATGTGACGGGAGGCAGAGCTCAGGTGGTGAAGAGAGTGATGGGGAACGGCTGTAAATACAGATGAAGCTTCACTTGCTCACCCTGCCTCTCACCTCCTGCTGTGTGACCTGATTGTAACAGGCCACTGCCCTATGATTGGGCACCATGGCTTCAACAGTGGAATTATATTGTTGCACAGTTCTGGAGGCTGTGCTAGATGAAAGTGCTACAGGATCAGTTCCTTCTGAGGACCGTGAGGGAGAATCTGATCTTGGCCTCTTCCCTGCCTCTGGTGTTTGCTGCCAATCACTGGAGTTCCTTAGCTTGTAGGAAGTGCCACCCTGATCTCTGCCTTCATCTTTACTTGGGATTCTCTCTGTGTGCATGTGTCAGTGTCCAAAGCTCCCCTTTTGATAAGAACACTGGTCAGATTGTATTAGGGCCCACCCCAAGGACCTCATTTTAACTTGATAACTTCCACGCAGACACCATCCCCACCTAAGGTCGTTTTCCAAAGTAGTGGTGTTAGGATTCCAACATATGAATTTGGGGGTGGGGGTGGGGGAAGAACATCACAGCTCATACCAAAAGGGCTGGCCTCTTGACTTAGGAGTTGATCAACCAGTTTACAGACTATATAGGCTCTTGATTTCTCCTTTACACATGTGTTTGCTGCCCAGTTTCTTATAATAAAATTTAAGTAAAATAAAAAAAGAGGGGAAACAGGGCCACATCTCTCGCTTTGTTGCACTAAGTTTTGGTAACAGGCGGGGGGTCAAAATGAGGCTTTGAGTTTGTGGTGTGTACAGATGGAATGCCAGACCTGATTATAAACGACAATGGTGAAGTGAGGATTATCATTCAACTTGAAACTGGGACCCACAATACACCATGTGCCCTTCTCTAACCTTGCTCGTTGCTGTGCAGTCTGATTATTTCACAGCTTCATCGACGGTGTGCGGTGGCAGGTTCTGCTCTAGGCAGTAAGGGTGAAGCTGGAGACCTCAGGGGGTCACATGCCTTGGGGCAGTGCTGGGACAGCCCTGCCTGGGGGCCCAGGACCCCCTGAGGCTGTCTGTGCTTCTGCAGAAGGTGGTGTGTGGAGCAGCCCCAGACAGAGCCAGCCAGCTTTGCATAGACCAGCACCCTTGCTCACAGGTCAGAAGGTGATTCAACTCTTAAAAATCTCTTCCCACACTTCACCACCTCATTTTTCTTTCTCACCCCTTCCCAAGACTTCACTCATGTGAGACACATCTACTTTGCCCCATTTTCCCATCTCATTAACTTACTTTAAGGGAAATAGTTTTAACTGCTTTCTCCTAGAGAAATTATTCTGAAATTTTGACCACCAGAGTTTTTCCAAAGCATTTTAAAATGCAGCAGTAACTTTTTAAGGTACCAAAGGGAAGACGTTTAGAAAATAAAATTTCATTTTACTAATTGCCACACTGCATAGCTCTTAGAGGGCTGTGGTTAGGATTACGGGAGAGAGGCACCCGGGTGGATTACAACACAGGGCTGACCTTTTAACACCCGGCTGAAGCTTGAAAAACAAAACCAAATCCCATCTTACTAACCATACCTGCGTCTTTTCTGGGAAATACCCCCAAATGCAAGTTTGTTTGTTTTTTAAGATGGTTTTTTCCTTGCCTGGGAGAACAATCCCAAAACTTAAGTCAATAAAGTTCTCATGCTACATAAGCATTTTGCCTCCTTGGGTTAGGCTCGAGGTCTTTTTTTCTCTTCCTCCTCACACACACATCAAGTGCTTTAGATCCCAGTTCATCCTGGGCAGGTTATGCAATTCTCATCCTATAAATGTGAAAAATAAAAGGCCTAGTAGAGTTAACACAAGACACTTTGTTTTTAAACCAAAGTGAGCGAGAATGAATTCATTAGGGCCATCTTGGGGACCCACATGCATTTGTTCAGTTACCTTGACTTTCCCACTATTTTCATCCCCATCCTCTGTCTCCCTGGATGTGGCTCTGGGGTTCTCATTCTATTCCACTTCCTTCTACTGAAATCATGAAACCTAAACAACAAATTGAATCTAATGTCTTTGTAATAATACATTTCCCCCTCTCAGGGATGAAAAGGGGCTTCTGAGATGAGACGTGAGGCTTAGCACAGTGAGAGAACTGCTTGCTCACGGGTTCAGGGGGGCACAGGGAGCAGAGGTGTCTCTGCCCATGGGTATGGACCCTGTTACGAGTAATAGCACATTTTTAGTGCTTATTATGTGTTAGTTTGTTTCTCCTTTATAACAAGCCGTAATGAAATGGAAAATGGTTTTAGTTTACAAGTGAGGAATTTGAGGGTAAAAGGAACGAAGTTTCTTGGCAGCAGTTATTTGGCAATCCTGGTGGAGTTGGGAAGGAAACCCAGGTCTGTCTGGCCCAAATATTAACCTCACCCTTTATCTAGTCACAATTAGAGAAGAAACAGGAGATAAGGAGGCAGAGATTGCTTAGTGATTTGAAACAGAGTTTTATTTAAGATTCACAAGATGGATGTGCCAGGAATAGTCCTTCAGTGCTAGCCTTTTCCATTCTCCTTCAGCCATAGGGAAGGGTAAGTGTATGCATGACTTAAGATGAGGCCTATGGAAAGGTTAAAATCTCAGATGCGTCAATATAGGGGAATACTATTTAGCCTTGAAAAAGGAGATCCCGGCTCAGCACCTGTAGCTCAGTGAGTAGGGCACCAGCCACATACACCAAGGCTGGCGGGTTCCAGCCGGGTCCCAGCCTGCTAAACAATAATGACAACTGCAAGCAAAAAATAGCCGGGCATTGTGGTGGGAGTCTGTAGCCCCAGTTACTTGGGAAGCTGAGGCAAGAGAATTGCTCAAGCCCAAGAGTGTGAGGTTTCTGTGAGCTGTGACACCACAGCACTCTACCAAGGGCAACATAGTGAGACTCTGTCTCAATAAAAAGAAAGAAAAAGAAAAAAGAGGTCCCACAGTCTACAATAACATGGCTGGACCTGGGAGACACTGTGCTCAGTGAAATAACCCAGGCACAGAAGGACAAAGCTGCACAGTTCCCCTTATATGAAGGGTCCAGAATAGCCACACTTCATAGAGGCAGAGAGTAGAACGGTGCTTGCCAGGGGCTGAGTGGAGGGGAACATGGGGAGCAGTGAATCAGCAGGTCTGAAGGGTCAGTCACACAGGATCAGTAAGTTCAGGAGGCCTGCAGCACAACACAGCACCGGTAGGTCACCAAGCTGCGTCACACTTGAAAATCTGTTAGGAGAGCAGATCTCATCTTTCTGTGTCCTTACCACCATAAAATAACATGACACAAAACAAACCCTCACATGTGCATGAGTTTCTCCAGCCATAGGACGGGGATTAGGACACAGGTAGCAGTGGAGAAAGCCAAGGTTAGGTAGAGCTGGAGTGGTGAGTTAGCGGGCAGAGCTTTGGGGGAGGGCCAGGGGCAGGGAGGGTACCTAACAGTGAGAGCTCTGGAAGGATATGGGCTACCATGCAGGGAGACGAGGAAATAGGGCAGGCACTTGTCTTCTCTCTCCTGCCAGTGGCCTCCTGGTGACAGCATATCTTCTCCCTCCACCTGTCGAGCCAGCTTTTAAGGAGGATAAAGAAAAAGGTGCCAGATATGTCTGCCCACTTCCATCGGGCCAGCACTGTCACGGACACCCCCAGCTGAGTCGTGCCTATGTCTTATTGGCCAGAACTATGACTCATAGCCACCCAAGGCTGAAAAGGAGGCTGAGCAAACAAGCCAGTCAGCTGGATTACAGCCACAAAGAAGAGTATGGCTGAGCAAGCAGCTGGGAGTCACTCATCCGCTTGCTTTTTACCTGAGACCAGTGATGCTACCAGAAAGGAATTTGTACAGGGTAAAGAGAGGCCAACGTGAGC
Source organism: Perodicticus potto (assembly GCA_963574655.1). Lineage (NCBI taxonomy): Eukaryota > Metazoa > Chordata > Mammalia > Primates > Lorisidae > Perodicticus > Perodicticus potto. The sequence continues at coordinate 3,002 of CAUYRH010065400.1, read as the reverse complement.
ACCGGAAAGGGTGGCATCAAGGTATGCTGTACTTTAAGGCAGCGCTATGAGGAGCTCAAAGTGCAGACTGCTGTGTAGATGGAAAATAGCCAGGCAGTCAGTGGCCCAAGGTGGAAGTAGGACCAGGTGATGAGGGAGAGGTGATGGAAGCAGAATGCAATGACAGTCGCCATGCACGTGATTTATTTTGTAATTTTCCCAGGATCAACAACTTCTCAGGGGTACCAGATGCTAAAAAATCTCAAATGCCTTCTTCTTTGCCATTCGAACTTAAATGCACAGATGTTTGCTCTAAAAAAGCACCTCCAGGACCCTTTCCAAGAGGTCCATAAAGACACGGACAGCCCATAGCGCTGCTAAGGCTGCAGGTGGAGGGGCCCAGGGGGTAGGCCCTCCTGGCTGCTGGTCACTATGGCATCCCCTAGGCACACCCTACACTGTACGGCCTCTGCAGGTGGCATGGGAGGACAAGCTCCAGACCATTAGGGCTAATCTTGAATTTGTTTCTCTAGAACAAGGCTCATCATGAATTAGTTCAGCAGAAGACCCAAAAGGAGAGAGATCACGAATTATTCCATTTAATTTCTTTTCTCTCATTTTTTTCCCCTGTTAATTTTTCTCTAATTTCGTTTTCGAAAGTTACTTTGGCTGTGGAGGCTTGGGTTTTCCCTGCTGTGAGGTCAGGGCACCAGGCTCTGGAGGGATCATTTATATTCTGGGTCTCTTGATGGATAGGGCTGCTGTCTTGCTCTCTAAGGCAGACAATGACTCTTTGTGGACACCGCAGTGGGTGACATCTCTTTCTGTGACTTGCTGAAGGTCATTTACAGAGTGAGGGAAGAGCCACCATCCTCAGGGTTCCAGGTGACCTTATAGCCACAGGAGGCCCAGAGAAGGTTTTCTCACCCCTCAGTGTAACTTGTATCACTTTCACCTCAAGCATTTGGCATCAAATCACTGAAAGATTTTTTTTTTCTTTAAGAAACAGAGTCTCACTTTGTTGCCCTCAGTAGAGTGCAGTGGTATCATAGCTCACAGCAACCTCTAGCTCTTGGGCTTAGGCGATTCTCTTACCTCAGCCTCCCCAGTAGCTGTGACTACAGGCACCCGCCACAATGCCTGGCTATTTTTTGTTGCAGTTTGGCCGGGGCCGGGTTCAAACCCACGACCTTCAGTATATGGGGCCGGTGCCCTACTCACTGAGTCATAAGCACTGCCCCAAAAGATGATTTTTAAAACTTGCCTTATTTAAGGAGATTTGATTTATCATGCTGGCGCTGTTACTTCCCAATATGTGAAAAGAGTGATCTATGACAATGTTTTTATCTCCTAAAATTGTAACTCATGAACATGGGTGTATTTTTCTTCTGGGTACCTAATTAAATCTCTCCATAATGAGCTCTGATGGCATGAACCAACCCATTTCCCTTTTAAAGTCAAGCTGTCCCTTCAAGGCTGTTTGAGTACCTGGTAGTTTGATATTACATGCTCATCCTTGAAAAAATTATTTTTTTTCTTTTTAAAATTTTTTATTAAATCATAACCTTGTATGTTGATGCATTTATGGGGTTCAGGGTACTGCTTCAATATACAATGTGAAATGCTTACATTGAACTAAGTAACACATCCATCACAATTATACTCATTTCCTTTTTTTTTTTTGCAGATTTGGCTGAGGCTGGGCTTGAACCCACCACCCCTAGTATATGGGGCCAATGCCCCACTTCTTGAGCCACAGGTGCTGCCCCCCATTTCTGAATAATTTTGAAATGTACCATTGCATCGTGCACATTAGGTGAGGTCCCCCAAATACCTTCCCTCCTCCCATATCCACCCTCCTCTCCCCTCTCTCTCCTCTTTTCTTCTACTTTCTGGACTATAGTTATGTTTTGCCATTCATATGAGTGTGTAGGTGGTTATATATTGATTTCATAGTAGTATTAAGTACATTGGATACTTTTTTCCCCATTCTTGAGATTCTTTACTAAGAAGAATATGTTCCAGCTCCATCCAGGTAAACATAAAAGAGGTGAAGTCTCCATCCTTTTTTATGGCTGCATAGTATTCCATGGTGTACATATTACCACAATTTGTTAATCCATTCATGGGTTGATGAGCAATTGGGCTGTTTCCATGTCTTGGCTATTATGATTTGGGCTGCAACAAACATTCTGGTGCAAATGTTTTTGTGGTAAAATAATTTTTGATCATCTGGGTATATACCTAGTAGAGGAATTGCAGGATTGAACAGTAGGTCTATTTTTAGTTCCTTGAGTGTTCTCCAAACTTCTTTCCAAAAAGGTCGTATTAGCTTGCATTCCCTCCAGCAGTGTAGAAGTGTTCCCTTCTCTCCTCATCCACGCCAACATCTGTAGTTTTGGGATTTTGTGATGTAGGCTAATCTTACTGGAGTTAGATAGTATCTCAAAGTGGTTTTCTCTGATGATTAAGTGCATTTCTCTGATGATTAAGAATCATGAGCATTTTTTCATGTGTTTGTAGGCCCTGTGCCTGTCTTCATCAGAGAAGTTTCTGTTCAGGTCTATTGCCCACATAGAAATGGGGTTATTTATTTTTTTCTTATTGATTAATTTGAGTTTTCGGTAAATTCTAGTTATCAGACCTTTGTCGGAAGCATAACCTGCAAAAGTTTTCTCCCATTCTGAAGGTTGTCTGTTTGCTTTACTTACTGTGCTCTTGGCTGTGCAAAAGCTTTTTAGTTTGATCAGACCCCAGTAATGTATTTTTGGTGTTGCTTCAATTGCTTGGGGGATCCTCCTCATAAAATATTCTCCCAGGCCAATTTCTTCAAGTGTTTTCCCTGCACCCTCTTCTCGTATTTTTATAGTTTCATGTCTTAAGTTTAAATCTTTTATCCAGTAAGAATCAATTTTTGTTAATGGTGAAAGGTGGAGGTCCAGTTTCAGTCTTCTACAGGTCGCTAGCCAGTTCACCCAGCATCATTTGTTAAATACGGAGTCTTTCCCCCACTGAATATTTTT
>CAUYRH010065398.1:0-19897 GCA_963574655.1 Perodicticus potto | reverse complement strand
AAACCTCTAACTCTTGGCTTAAGCAATTCTCTTGCCTCAGCCTCCCAAGTAGCTGGGACTACAGGTGCCCACCACAGCACCCAGCTATTTTTTGTTGCAGTTGTCATTGTTATTTAGCTGGCCCGGGCCAAGTTCAAACTTGCCAGCTTGGGTGTATGTGGCCAGTGCCCTATCCACTCAGTTACAGGAGCTGCCCTAATTGTATGATTTTTTGTAGCATTTATTGACTGATTTCTTTTTCCCAAGCATTCAATAATATAATCAAGCATGAAGTCCCAGCTCTTTCCGTGCAACCTCATAGTATTTTGCCATATCAAAACCCCCCAAAGCCACAGTTAGAGGTATTAATAATGTTAATAATTATATTATTATCAGCAGATACAAGGGTCCTGTACATGTCACTAATGTGACTCAGCACAGAAGTCCACCCTCCCACACATAATTGCAAGGTTTCACACTTCCACCCCCATGGATATCCAGGGGTACCACTGAGTGTAAGTTCTCCTCAGACAGGGTTAGGATGAAGACCCATTGCAGTAATGGGCTTTGTTCCTTTGAGAAATCAAAGGAAAAAAGATGAGGATGATATAGCCCAGATGAGGTTCTGGCCCAAGAGTTTCTCCTTTAGGAGAAGGTGGATATTCAGCTGGAGAGACCTCAGTCCTCCAGTGGCGCCTTTCATAGTGATTGTGCCCAACACAACAGCAGGGGGCATGAATGGTGTGGACTACAACCCTGGAGTTGTACAGTATACAACCTAGACGGTGGAGCACCATCTGGTGCATAGCTCCAGAGCATCAGGCTTCCTCTCAGTTTCTGTTTCTTGCCATTTTATCTCCATAACTTCAAAATCAACTCCCAAGCTTGGGGTCCCAGGTGTTCACCTCTTTAAGCCATTCCCCACCCATCTTTGGGACTGTTTGAAGATTAGATTCTTCCTCCCTTTAGGAATGGTGAGCCCATTGTTGGGTGATAATGATTCTGTCTCCAGAACTGATAGGCCATTAAGGTTATTGTGTTTAAAACAAGAACAGAAACACAAATGCACACATGTCCATGTACATTCACTAAATATAGCAGAGAATTTATTTTGTGTCTTGGACTAAAGGAGATGTAGGAGGGACCATCTGGATGAGGCATGTTGACAAGCCCCTTTTTATGGGTATGCAAATTGAGGCTTAAAGAGAGTAAGTGATTTGTCCAAGCTCACCCAGCTAAATACCACCTTTAGCAGGTATTAGGTGGTAACAGTAACTCCTGGGTTTGTCTGATCCTATTACAATGCAATCATACATTATCTCCTTAGTGATTTCTAGTGAGGAAGGACAGTAAAGTAAGTTTATTGCTGTATACTTTATATATAGTAAAATGCAAAATTTTAAGTGCTTTGTTTGATGATTTTTTAAATGTGCAATACCCCTAGTTCAAGATATAAGACATTTCGTCACTCCAGAATATTTTCTGTACCTTCTCCCAAGGGTAACCACTATTCTGACTTCTGTCACCATGGATAAGCTTTGCCTGTTTTGAGCTTTCACTGAATGGAATCACATAGCATGTGCTCGTGAGTGTGGCTTCTCAGTCGGGACAGTAGGCACGCACTCGTTAATGCAGAATCACATGTTACTGAGTCTTGTTTGTCCTTGTTGGTGACACGTTGAATACACAATCAGAAATAAACAACATGTACTGTGAATGAATGTGCTGAGTCATGGATGTTCTCTAAGTGCCAGGTTTGAAGTAAGGCAACATCCTGAGTGAAGTAAGTACATTTACATTTGTTCTGGGCACAAAAATTAAAATCAATGCCTTGGTGAATTTTATCTGTTTATTTAATAACTTCCATTCTTTAATCATATTAGCTCTGTTCTGAGTAGAAACACACCCAAAAGAAATAATAACTGCTCACTTCTGGTCTTGAACTGGGCAGAAGAATCTTGCTTTCCCTCTTTCTTTTCTCTCCTCTTTCATTATTGTTACCCTAAGTGTTGGTACAGCAGAAAAGATAAATACTGCATGTCTCCTGGGCTATTTATCCTTTATGTGCTAAAGGCAGTGTTACTAGGAGGTACAAACTCAGGCATCATTGTTTACTAATTGTGTGATTTGGGCAGGTGACTTACCCGAGTAGTACTTGTGTCACAGCATTGTTTTAAGGAGTGAGCAGCACATTTACATACATATGTAAAGCACTTAAAACAATGCCTGGCAAGTAATACGTTTTCAGTTAATCTAAACTACCACAATTATAGGAACAGTGCTTAGAGCCTATGAGCTTTTCGTGCAAACATTTGAGACTTGAAAAATATTTATTGGCTGAAGATATAAAAGGAAAACTACAAAATAAAAATCAATAAATATTAAGTAAGTTTTGTTGCAGAGATATTTACTGCTCGTGAATATCCCTAGGCTTTCCTGAATTTTCCATTCTCCTTGCTGTTAGACAGTAGCTGTGGCTACTTCTGGCATTTGGGTGTGACTGGTGGTGGAGTCTGCCACTTCTGGTATGAAGCATTTAAGACTCAGTGCACGAGTCTCCAGCTTCTTCCTCCAGACTGAAGGGGACGTACATACTCAAAGGTTCAGCTACAAAATGCTGATGCCTGTAAAGTCCAAGTTCCTAAGGGACCGCGTATAAAGCAGAGTACCTCCAAACTACACTGCCCATGCAGTGAGTCAGAAATAAGCTTGGGCCACATTAGGCCATTTAGATTTGGGGGATTTTTTGATACTTCAGCATAGTCTAGACAGACATGATTAATACAAGTGTCTACTGTTGGGCATCTAGTGGACCCCAACCTGGGACCGTGTTCAGCAAGGAAGATCGTGCTGGGGAAATCATGAAACTTACACTCCCTTAATATTTTCAAATAAAAAAGTTTTTCTTTTTTTGAGGCAGAGTCTCACTATGTTGTCCTCGGTAGAGTGCCATGGCGTAACTCACAGCAACCTCCAACTCCTGGGCTCAAGTGATCCTCTTGTCTCAGCCTCCCAAGTAGCTAGAACTATAGGTGCCTGCCACAACTTCTGGCCAGATTATAAAGATGGGATCTCACTCTTGTTCAGGCTGGTACTTCTGACCTCCAACAATCCACTTGCCTTAGACTCCCAGAGTGCTAGGATTACAGATGTGAACCAGTGTACGTGGCCTTCAAATAAAAATTTTAAAAATATTTAGGTTATGCAGTTATGCAGTGAGATGTTAGTGTCATAATTAGCCAACAAGGCAAGAGTCAAGAGACAGAAGCAAAGAATAAAAAGAAGAGGATTTTACAAAGACTACTACATTTAAGGGGTGAAAGATGTATCAATCAAAGATAGAAAGGGTTTTCTTATGAACTATTAGTTCTCTTTCACCCCTATGCTATATGAGCCAGATTGTCTCAGACTTTCCACTCACTTTGACACTAGGCACTTGAACAAATGCTTGTCTACTGATAAGCAAGCTTGCTGTGATGAAATGCATTCTGGTGGTGAATGAAGCATATTCATGCCTTGAGTATCCACTTACCCTGTAGAACAGCGGAGGGAATTGAAGGGAAGAATCATCAGGGTGTTTTGGCAGCCCCTGGGGAGGCGGGCGTGTCCCTTGAGAAAATAGCATTTAATTTACCTTTTTTCAGCACAGGTAACAGAGTCACAGTGAAAAGTGAATGTGAAGAAAGGAGGCTATTAGGAAGGGAATGAATCACCTGAGAAGCTGCCACTGACTGTCAGTATTGACAATCTCGGGATAGTCAGAATAATAACAAAAAAATTCTGGGAGAAATTTGATGTGTTTGGGCATTTGAAAAGGTTAAATGTGTAATATATCTACTAAAGCTCTCAAAAAATAGTGTAGAATCTTAAGCAAATGGAAACAGAGGAAAGGTAGAAAACTAAGGAAGGAAGCACACTGTAGACCTACTTGGCTCATAGTAGATGATACTCATTGACTATTTGTTAAACCGAAATACTGTACAATCAGGTTGTGAAGGAAAAAGGGGAAGCTGGTGGTCACAGTGTATCAAAGAACTGAACTCTCCCTTGCCATAATTGGAAATTTAACAGGCCCTCTCTAAACTTGGTAAATCTGGAAGTGGCAATAACAGCATCCTACTTAGAAATGGGAATATGAGAAGGATGTGAAAGAGTAGAAAGTCAATGCTTCAGGAGAAGAGGGGAGGTAAGCATAGGTAGGGCAGAGAACTGTCTTTTAAAACTATTGATTCATAAATTATGTGCCTGTGTTATTTTAGTTTTAAAATAGACGTTTCAAAATTTAAGTGGTGTAATAAAAGTCTGCCGTTTCCCTGATCCCTGCTACCTAGTTCCTGTCTACAAAAGCAACCAACATTTTTTCATACGTATCCAAAAATGATTTGCTCATATTGTTTTTATTAAAATAACTAGTTTAAAAGGAACTGAAGCAAAAAGAAAATATGCTGAGCTATAGTTCTCACTGCCAATAAAATAAATTTAATCTTATTGCAGTGAAGTAACGCTCATGGAAAGTTAATAGAATGTCATAATTCTTTGAAACCATTAAGAGTAATCCATACTACTGTTTTATATAAGGGGGGTTGGGGAAAACAAATTGTGTCATTAAATTAAAAATTAAAAAAATTTGGAATCATTCGAATTCTTTTTTCTTTCTCAGAAGTGCGGGTCACAGATTTTAATTTTCCTGTACTTGCTTCCAGTTTTAGAATGGGATTATGTGGACTTCAGGTCAAATGGTATGCTCTTAAACTCAACAATAGACCCCTCTTCTTGAACTAATGGTGAGTTCGGCTGCTGGTTTAGTTAAAAGTCAATTATAGACATTGGTCAAACCAGATGCAATTTTGAGGCAGCTGAACTTGGTATTAATCACTGTTTTTCATCCAGTGCTTGGTAGGAACTTTTCCTCAGGACTCTCAGGATTCATTCCCAGCCACATCTAGTGGGTAGAGGAGATGGAGCTGGGCAGGAGGAGGAGGAAACAGCATCTCAAGCACTGCCCTGTTTCACTGCAGAGGGAGGCAAGAGAAGCCAGTCCTTGCATCTCCATAACCGTCATGTCATTTGCTATTTCCACAACTAACCAGGTTCCAGATCATTTAAACCTGCCATGCACTCAGCTTGGTGCCTATAGCTCAGTGGTTAGAGTATCAGCCACATATACCAGAGGTGGCAGGTTCGAACCTGGCCCCAGGCCAGCCAAACAACAACGACAACTACAACAACAAAATAGCCAGGCGTTGTGGTGGATGCCTGTAGTCCCAGCTACTTGGGAGGCTGAGGCAAGAGAATCACTTAAGCCTAAGAGTTGGATGTTGCTGTGAGCTTTGATGCTGCGGCACTCTACTGAGGGCAATATAGTGAGACTCTTGTCTCAAAAAAAAAAAAAGAAAAGAAAAGAAAATTCTACCATGCACTCATTTATTCGGTTGCCCAAACATCAAACTTATTGAATATCTACCATGAGTTACTGCTGGGCTATGCTCGGGAACTATCAAGAGGGGGAAGAAAGCAGACAGGCTTATGGGCTGATGTGACACTAACTAACCAAAGGACTTAATGAAATAATAAATTTTGGAGCTGGAAACTCCCTTAGAAGTTGTCTTTGCCACTGGGGCCCAGTGAAATTAAGCAATTGGCCCACTAATATTGGTATCACTAATATTTGTAGACATAAAGCGAAAACCAGCTTCCAATCTCATTGGAGTCCATAAAATAGATGATTAAAAGTATAAAAGAGCCTGTAGACAATGACGTTCTGCAACTCTTTTCACAGTAAGGTTCTGGAAATGTGATCAGATGAGCTCCTTGGCTTTTGACCAATTGAACAACACATCGAACAGCTTTCTGCCAAAGAGAAGGGAATTGGCCCCATAGGAACCTCCCTAACCCTTCCAGCCAACCATATGGCTTATGCAAGGGGATGCTGGGAGGTGACCATAGCAGTAAGAGCCTCAGAAAGGGATGGGTGGACAAAGGAAACCATGAGAGGAGAAGTCAGAACATGCAGCAAGCAGAAATGAAGTCAAGTTGCCAGTGACACACATACACGGGGTGGAAAAAAAGAAGAAAAAGTATGTGGAATGACGGGACTAGAGAACTGACAATTGCTAATTCTTACTGCAGAGAAATTCCACCGAAACTGCTATGTTCACAGGGTTCTGAGAGAATGAAAACCTGATCAGTCAAGTGAAAGGTGTGCATCACGACCTTCTCAAGAGAAGATCTGGAAGCCTTTCTCTGTTCTTTAGGATTGTCTGAACCAGAGAGACTAAAGCAACTTTCGAAAGTAATTGTGCTATACTTTTTGAAACAGAAATAAACACATCACATGCAATTTTCAGAAGTAAGAATTAGGATTCTGAAATTCTAAACCATGCAATTAGTAGAATATACAGAGGGTGCCAAATGGATGTATACACATTTTAAGGAAAAAGCTATCCTATTCATGCATGTCACATGTTGATGCTAGAATTCATTTGATTAACGCCATCTTTGAGTGAATGTCATACTTCACATCGTTACCATAATTCAATTCAACTTTGAAAAATAATACATAGATAACATCTCTTAAAACATGTATAAAAATTTTTGGTACCCCCAGGGTTCTTTGGCTTAGTACTGATGCTAATTCAGTTACAGACAGCAAGGTGGGGGTTAGGAAATAGATAGGAAGAGAAAACAAATCTCAAGAGGAAAGGATAGAGTTTAGACAGAAGTAGAAAAACAAAAGAGGTGGTGGGGAGAGACACAGAGAGAAAGAAAAAGAAAGATTGAAAAAAGACATGCTGAGAGAGACAAGTGAATTTTCAAAGTATTAACGCCCTACAATTCCTCATGTCTGCCATTAACCCTCCCTCCTCCCATCCCCATAGAGTCCAAGGCTCTTAGTTCTCCCATTAAGGCAAATCAAGTTTCCAGGCAGAATCCACTCCCACCTCTAAGAGATCATTTAAATCTCTGTTTTCTTTAGTTGGTGCCCACCTCCTCAGACTTCTACTGCACTTTTCTTTAAGCTCTTTTGCCTAAAGAATATTGTAAAACTATGCACCCTCCACACAAGTTTTTTTTTTTTTTTGAGACTGAGTCTCACTATATTGCTCTTGGTAGAGTGCTATGCTGTCACAGCTCACAGCAACCTCCAACTCTTGGGCTTAAGTTATTCTCCTGCCTCAGCCTCCCAAGTAGCTGGGACTACAGGCGCCCACCACAATGCCAGGCTATTTTGTTGTTGTTGTTGTTGTTGAAGTTGTCATTGTTGTTTTAGCAGGCCCAGGCCAGGTTCGAACCCACCAGTCTCAGTGTATGTGGCTGGCGCCCTACCCACTGAGCTATGGGCACTGCCACAATTATTATTATTTTTATTTTTTTGAGACAGAGTCTCACTCTATCGCCCTAGGCTAGAGTGCTAGCTCACAGCAACTTCAAATTCCTGGGTTCCAGCAATCCACCTGCCTCAGCCTCCCAAGTAACTGGAACTATAGGTGCCCACCATGATGCCCAGTTAAGTTTTCTATTTTTAGTAGAAATGGGTCTCACGCTTGCTCAGGATGATCTTGAACTCCTGAGAACTCAAGATATTCTCCCACCTCAGCCTCCCAGAGTGCTAAGATAACAGGTGTGAGCCACTGCACCTGGCCCCACCACAGATTTTTAAGTTAACACCTAGTTTTTTCATTTTAAGATTAGATAATGGCAAAAGATTTAATTTCACTGTACACATACTATGTATGAACCTTAAATAGGTATTTCTCCAAATGTTGTACTGTAGTTGGAGAATTACAACTCAATTTATGGAAATGTCTGTCATAACATCTAATGGATAATGTCAGTCCCCATGGTCAAACCTATCCACCAAATCCAGCTTACTTTTTCTCAGAAGTTTGGCTGCATTTTAAAATCAAAATACATATGCAATACCTGCTCCCTGACAGCCACATTATGTGCAGAAAGGTAGGGCCAGAGTCTCCCCAAGGAGCTCTCCTCTTCTCCCTTTCAACTCCAGCTGGTGCTCCCCTTGGATGTAGTCCACAGAGATCTGTCTCCTGAGACACAAAGTTTTCTTCAAGGGCAAAGATTCTGGAGGAACAAGAAGAAGATATCTAGTGCAGACTGTCTTTTTAAAGAACAAGGATTTCAACTGTAGCACAAGAATATGGGAAGGGAGGGAAGGGGGAAGGTTGGGATTGAGGGAGGTAATTGGTGGGGCCACACCTACAGTGCATCTTAGAAGGGTACAGGCAGAACTTACTAAATGCAGTATACAAATGTCTTCATACAATAACTAAGAAAATGTCATGAAAGCTATGTTAAACAGTTTGATGAAAACATTTCAGATTGTATATGAAACCGGCACATTGTACCCCTTGATTGCACTAATGTACGCAGCTATGATTTAATAAAAAAATAAAATAAAATAAAGCTTATCTGAAAAACTCAGAAGCTCTGCACTTAGGAACGCAGGAGGCACCCCCTGCAACCCTACTCTGTGGATGCAGGTAGGAACCCAGCTTCCCCGTGAGTAACAGGATCTACCACTCAGCCTGGGCCCATCAGCCGCTCCTCTAGGCCCAACCAACACTGAGTGCCTGAGCTGGATTATAGCTGGTTCATATTCCTAACCAGCTCATTTCCCTTATGGAAAGGATTTCTGCTATTGGAGCTAGTTATTCAATGAGAAGATAGAAGGCAGAGGCTGGCTTAGGAAGCACTGGTTTCAAGAACATGGGTGTTTTCAGAGTCTGTTATTTTCTTTGATTTGGGGGGAGGAGTGAGATGAGTGGGAAGTACAGGCTGACAGCGCAAAGCTCCTGCAATAACTGTATTGTGCCCAATAGGTCAGGACAGGACAGTTCCCACTACCTGGAGGCAGCGTGGAGAGGTGGTTAATGCACAGCTTCTGAAGCCTGGCCACGTGGATTCTAATCGTAGTTCAACCATATACTAATTGATGTGCCTGTCTGCTGTGTGTGGAAGAGCACTGTTTATGGAGGACCTAAAACCATGACAAGCACTCAACAGACATTATCTAGAGCCGGGACTGAGTCCTTTTAATGTCTGCCTCTGAGTTCAGTGATGACTTCCAAGCTGCAGGTCACTCCCGCACAGATGAGAGTGGCCACTGGCTGGATGAAGATATGGCAACATGATAGGAACAGGTCTGGACTCTGAACTAGGCAAAATAACTACGAGTTTCGCAGGGTTCTGTGTAATCACTCTGCTTATAATAACATCCCCCTGTGTTTTTTTCACCCTTTTCATCCCACCTTATGTATTAATCTGCTAGGGCTGCTATGATGAATTGCCACAAAACAGTGGTTTAAAGCAACAGAAATTTATTCTAACATAGTTCAGGAGGCCAGAAGTCCAAAATCAAAGTGTCAGCAAGGTTGAGAGCTAGCTGTCAAGGAGAAACCACCCATCCTGCTCTCCCAGCTTCCAGTGACTGCCAGCAATCCCATGCTCCTTGGCTTGGTGGACGCATGTCTCCAATCTCTGTCTCTAGCTTCACATTCCCTTTCTCTCTGAGTTTCTCTGTGCCTTAAACGCAGGATGATTTAATCTTAAGATTCTTGATCAATTATATCTGCAAATGTGCTATTTACATATAAGGTCCCATGCTGAGGTTCCAAGTGAACATGAATTTTGTAAGAATAAAATTTGCTGTCAACTGGCTACACTTTATCTTCATAGTGGCCCGCTGGAGCAAAAAAGACAAGTACTATTATTGCCCTTTTATAAACTGGGACACCAAGGTCTGGAGCGGAGAAGTTAACTGACTTGTGGTTATACATGGGTCACTACAAAAGTTTTGAGACAGATCGTGTTAGGATCCATTCTTTTATTTCCAAGAAACATAGTCACCAGCACCCTTTCTAATTCACCTGTGCAAGTTTCAACTTGCTTGTTGTTATTGCTGGGAAGATTCCATTTGTTTTCAACATGTAACTAGGTGGTAGAAACAGAATTCAAACTTAAATTCCTCCTCTAGGACTCTTTCCCCCTCCAGAGTTGTCTCATCTGCCCAGTTTTTCTCTCTCTTCTTCTGGCCAATTGGTCTTGGCCTCTTCCCATTGTATGGTTCCATGGAGGCAACCGTGCTCTGACAGGGTCCTCTCCCTGGCACAAGTGGGGTCTAGCACCTGTGTAGGGGCACAGTCATCTGCGCCCCTGTACAGTCAATCAGTCTCCCATTTTGTGAAGGCAAGTTTAAAGTCTTTTGTGAGTTAGAAAGGAAAAATCCTGGTGGGATTTTCCAGGCTACTCCCTTAAAATGATTAACTGCCTCCAAATGGTCAGTTAAAGGATTATTACTTAGCATAAGAATAACTTTGTTAAAGTAATTATCAGTTAAGTCAGTTAAACCTTAGCCAATAAGGATAGTTTTACATAATAAGTGGTTATCAATTAGTCAGATTTATCCATAGACCTGGAAGTACCAGGTAGTAAAAGGCCTGAGGCCAGGTTTAAGTCATATGTTTATTGATGAAGTCATAAGATTCAGTCATGTGCTTGTTAATTAAGTTATGTACCTATATAAGCCTTGTTGGAAGAAATAAATTTGCTGTAATGCCTGAGCGAGCTTCAGCTGCTGAAATGCCTGAGCGAACGTCAGCCATTCCCTTTCAAATCAATCATTTTGTCTTTGGTGCTACCTCTGTGTCATTAATCAGGGGGGCTGGGTGGCACCAACACACCTGCTACTCCTGACTGTACTCGATCGATCCAGAGATGGGTGTGTGACTCACACTGAGGAAAACAGCCTCTTCTTAGTGATTTCGACTTCAGGGGCTGACAGCATGCCTCTCAGTCTCATTCTAATGGCAGAACTGGAAGATCGAGGTGTTGGTGGACCTGAGGAGCAAGGGCCTCACAGAGAAGAGCAGAGAGAGGTCTGGTGGCACTGGAGATCTTGGCTGCAGCCATGATCTGCTTGGTTACTTGAGTCAACATATTTCCCCCTTTGCCTAGACAGGTTCACACTTGTTTTCTATCACAGGCAATTATAGTCTGAATTTTTATCCCAAGGCAAAGACAAACGTCAGCTCACTCTGACATTAAGTTTGATTTTCCACAAAATATTTAAAAGCAAAGGCTGGGCGTGGTGACTCACACCTATAATCCTAGCACTGGAGCCAAGGCGGGTGGATTGCCTGAGCTCAGGAGTTCGAGACCAGCTGAGCTAGAGACACTTCCACCCCACCCCCAGGTATCTACAAAAAAAAATAAACTAAAAATAAGAAAGAAAAAGAAATACTAAGCCAGGCATTGTGCAGAAGAATATCACATCTGTGGTTAGGTTACAAAAGATTGTGGCATACAGTCTCTTTTTCTGGTTTTGATAAAACAAGCTGCCATGTTGAAGAGACCCAAATGTCAAGGAATTGAGTCAGGCCTCCAGCCAATAGCCAACCAGGAACCAAGGCCCTCGGCCCAGCAGCCTGAAGGAAGCCTGCTTAGAAGTGGATCAGTTCCCAGTGGAACCTTGAGTGAAGCCAGGTGAAAACGGCTGAGGTGGGCGTTGTGAAGGGCGCCTGTAGTTCCAGCTACTCAGGAGGCTGAGGCAAGAGGACTACTTGAGCCCAAGAGTTTGAAGTTGCTGTGAACTATAATGCCATAGCACTCTACTGAGAGTGACAGAATGAGACTCTGTCACAAAAATAAAAGAAAAATACTTGAAGGACCTTATATTAATACCTTGTAACACGGACCACAACAATGATATAATGTGTGTGTGCCTCGCTTAAGGGGTGTTTTATATATGTATGTTTAAAATGCAGAACCTCTAGGGATAAAACTCTACCAGGTGCTACTATAATATGAAAATTAAAAAACTTGTGACTCAGAAAAATTATAGAACCATTCACTTTTTGGAATTAATCCAGTAACATAAAACTTTTTACATACACACACACTGCAGGTTTCAGTTCTATATCATGCAGGGCTAGATGAGGAAAAGGGTTATAGAAACAGGACATACCAGGATAGGGAAAAAGAACGTGAATGCTGGGAGTTGGTGAGGAAAACACCTTTGTTCCAGAGTGCTTCACTAACACCTTAGGCCATTTTATTTCCTTTTTCTTTCTTTCCTTCTGTTTTTTTTTTTTGTAGTTATGGAGGTACTTGTAGTTGCCATCTTGGTTTATTTTTTTTTTTTTTTTTTTTAGAGACAGAGTCTCACTTTGTCAACCTTGGTTGAGTGCCATGGCTTCATGGCTCACAGCAACCTCCAGCTCCTGGGCTTAGGTGATTCTCTTGTCTCAGCCTCCCGAGTAACTGGGACTACAGGCGCCCGCCACAACGCCCGGCTATTTTTTTGTTGCAGTTCAGCCAGGGCTGGGTTTGAACCCACAACCCTTGGTATATGGGGCCAGCGCCCTACTCACTGAGCCACAGGCACCGCCCAACTTTCTGCTTTTTTATTTGCTAACTCTACCAACCATACTACTAAGAGAGATTTAGGTCAAATAATAGAATAAACTTGATCAGACATTGAGATTCAGACCCAAAACAGGTTGCTGAATTCCTTATTCTGGACAGCATTACATAATTAAATGCGTAGGGTTAAGGCTGGGCATAGCGATTCACACCTGTAATCCTAGCACTCTGGGAGGCCAAGGCAGGTGGTTAACTTGAGCTCAGGAGTTTGAGACCAGCCTGAGCAAGAGCAAGACCTATCTCTACTAAAATCAAAAAATTAGCTAGGCAACGTGGCTGGTGCCTGTAGTCCCAGCTCCTTGGGAAGCTGAAGCGGGAGGATAACTTGAGATCAAGATTTTTTTGTTTTTTTGTTTTAGAGACAGAGCCTCAAGCTGTCACCCTGGACAGAGTGCTGTGGCATCACAGCTCACAGCAACCTCCAATTCCTGGGCTCAAGCGAGTCTCCTGCCTCTGCCTCCCAAGTAGCTGGGACTACAGGGCGTCCACCACAACACCTGGCTATTTTTTGGTTGCAGCCGTCATTGTTGTTTGGCGGGTCCAGGCTGGATTCGAACCCGCCAGCTCATATGTATGTGGCTGGTGCCTTAGCCCGTTGAGCCACAGGCGCCGAGCCAATAGTTTCTGCCCTTATTGTTCACCCCCACTCCTCCCAAGAGTTTGATCTGAGACTGTGGGGTCTGGCTGGTAGGAATGCCTGCCCCTCTGGAGCTCCAGCAGGGTAGGGGGGCAGTCCCTCCTTCCTAAGGGCTTGTACCCCTCCGCCCAGCACTGGGCTCAGCTGAGTGAGGACTCACTGAACAGACTGACCCACCCTCACCTTGTCTAACAGTCTCCAGTTGTGAGGTTTTCCTCCAGGAACCTTCGAGTCTGTCGGCACTGTGAAGAAGGTGTGCAATTGCAACTGAAAGAAGTCGCCCAGAGGAAGGGCAAAGGGAGGGAGACCTCCCCAAGGGCATCGAATTCCCTCCAGTGCTTCATTTTCTGAGCTCAGAAACTCACTGCTCTGGACCCAGAAATGATCGGTCTCTACTGAACTTCTCATGGTAGACAAATCCACAAAGAACTATGGGGAAGAGAAGCACAGGCAAGACCAGCTGTTGACCAGATGTTGCGTGGTGAGCACTGGACTCTGAGTAGGTAAAGAGTGTTTGATGATCCTAATGGCAGGGATCAGCACATAGCCCAAGATAAGGCACCATTGTCATTGTAGACTTCTGGAGTTGTACAATTCATAATCACACTCAGACCACAATCACCTGGGAGTGTGTCTGTTACAGTGTGTGTTTCTGGCTACTAGTTCATCATCTCTGGAATTGGGCCCAAATGTCTGCAGAGTTAATTGAGTCACCAGGTGATTCTTATAGCTCAGGGAAGTCTGGGGACCTCAGCCCTGGGGATGTACTTGCAGAGAACAAGCTGCCAGTGATAGCTTCTGTGGTTCTCTCTCCACACACTGCCCTTCCCCTCCGTGGACTTCTTCTGTAGGTATATCAGAATTTTAACTAGTGTCTTTTGGGCAACCAGGGAGTTATTTAATCCCCATAAACTACCCCCATATCTCAGCTTTGTTGTAGTAAATATTTATCTTGTATTTTCACTTCAGAGATAAATTTGACTTAGCTAGCGATGGTGCAGACAATTTACATGTTTTTATCCTGTTAGCTAGAAGGCCTGCCATTTTTAAGTTGCCAGATGCCCCTCTGTGTGGCAGAGGGAGGGCTTGGTCACAACCTGCAGCCCTAGGACTCCGTTTGTGCATGCAAATGTAAGGTGAGTTAGGAGGTCTTTGTTCTGCCCGGAGGACTAACCAGTGTATTTTGTGTTTTGTTTGTTTTGCTTTGTTTGACCAGAGTCTGCTCAGCCCTATCCTTGGGAGCTTGATTGCTGGTGAGAAGATGTGTGTTTGTGCGGGCTTCTTGGTTTCCGGGGAGAGACATCCAGCTTGCACCTTCTAGCCTGAAGCTACAGTAGCAGCACCCCCTTTCCAGCTGTGCCAGTTTGGACAATAAAATCATAGAGTTACCACTGCAGGAGGTTTTTGGGAGCCATAAGCTCAAGATTCGTTTGGAGGCTCTGTGTTCTGAGAGTAGCTATGTGGCCTGGATTACGCTTTCTGAGAATAGAAAATAATACCAGGGAACTGGGAACTCCTGGAAGGGACTGGGGAGGCTTGGCCAGGGACCTAGGCCCAATGCTGGTATAGAGGGAAGGGTTCTGGGCGTTATGTGGCTCTAGGGCTGCAGACATCCAGGAACCAAGTATGCATGTGAGCATGCAATACATACATTCATTCCTCTCATTCATACATTCAGGAATTTTCACTGTCCCCATCCTATGCCAGGTTTTGATCAAGTAAGGGATACCCCAGTGAAAAATATCTAACCTACCTCACTGAAGCTTATTTTCTAGTAGGAGGAGAAAAATAGTTTTATAAAAAGAAGTTAAATACAGTGTCATATGGCATTAATATGAGGAAAATCAGTCAGTGTAAAGAGAATGGCAGGGGCAGTTAATTTATATGGGTTGATCAGGGAATGCCTTACTAATATAGGGAATAAATAAAAAACATCTTTCCTCATGTAAACCCAAAATAAAATCCCAAACACCACCACCACCAGCTGACTGAATGGACACACTCTTGGCCAACAGGACCCCAGAAACACCCTAAAGTTGAGTTGCCGGCCATGAGAAAGCAGGTGGGACATGCCTCGTTATGCCCCCTCACCTCTAGGAGATATCCTGTGTATTATAACTCATTAACAGGCCTAGGGTTATACAGGAAAAAGCTTAAACCACACCTGCAGGGCGTTAATTTACTTAACAGATCACTTGAGTCTGGGTGTATATCCAGTGGCTTATTTCTGATTCACAGACTTCCTTAAAACACGCTAAGCCTTTAGAGAAAGCTTCATTTCTTTGATCAATTATAAAGCAAACAATCTTTAAACCCACCTATAACCTATAATTCTCTGCTTCAAGATGCCCTACTTTGTGGGGCCAAACCAATGTATGCCTTCCGTGGATTGGTTTTTGATTTCATGTGTAATTCCTGACCCCCTGAAATACATAAAACCGAACTATTACCCATCCATGGGGATATCACTTGTTCAAGAATTCTTCAGCATGGGTCTCTGGGCGGTGGTCACACATATTCAGCTCAGTAAGGCATTCCCTGACCAACCCATATAAAATAACTTCTCCCTACCATTCTCTTTACCCTGACTGATTCTCCTCTTGACATTATTTCACAGAGTTAGTGTACTTTTCTGTAGACAGCAATTATAGGAAAGCAAGTTAGGGAATAATGGCTGAGTATATGTGTATATACTTTTTAACTATGCCTATACCTTTTGCAAAGTTCAGGCCCCTGCCACAGTTCCCATCTGGTGGCCTGTAATTAATTTTATAAAGGGCAGTTTCAGTCATGGAAGGTTCCTTTTTGTACTTATGAAGAGTTTTGATCAGAAAAATAACAATCTAGCTTATGTTTATAGTCATTTAAAAATTTTTGTTAAGATTTCAAGTTACTCAAAAGTAGAAAAAAAAGCACAACAAACTCCCATATACCCAGATTCAATAGTTAGCAAGATTTTGTCAGATTTGCTTCATCCGTCTTGTTTTTGTCTTTGCTCAAGTATTTTAAAAGAAATTTCAGACATCATGTTGTTTCACTCCTACATATTGCAATGTGCATCTCCAAAAGAAAGTCATTTTCTTATATAACTATGGTGTCCTTATTTCACCAAAAACAAAAGTAACATGGATTCCTTGGCATCTCATAATAGTCATAACATAAACACATGTTTGTTACTTGTTTGTTTAATATTTGTGTTTTCATCGGGAATCAAACAAGATTGAACTAGCACATTTGGTTGTTATGTGACTTAAGTTAAAACAATTATGTTGGGGGCGGAGAACAATTATTTCACTGGTGTGTTGAGAACAAACAGCAGAAGGACGAGGCAGGGCAGAGGATCAGTTCAGAGGCCATCTCTGCAATCTGACTTCAGGTGGTGGAAAGTGGTGGATTCTGAATATGCTTTGAGGGTGATACTGACAAGCATTTACTGATTGATTGGCTATGGAATATGAGAAAGAAGGATCATAGTTTTGGCACAGAGATTATTTTTAAGTGAAAGCATTTGAAATCTTATCTGAACTTCCCTTATCCAACCGAAGCAGAGTCTCTTGAAAATCCAGTTGCTGTTAACCCTACCCCAGGGAAGTTTCCTGCAATTCTAGCAAGGAGACATACTACCTGATCCTATTAGCATCCAAAAAAAAAAAAAAACCCATATTGTCAGAGATCGTGTCTATTGGCTTAAAAAAAAAAAAAATAGAGGCCAGGCATTGTGGCTCAGGCCTGCAATCTTAGCACTCAAAAAGGCTGAAGCAAGAGGATTGCTTGAGCTCAGTAATTCAAGGCCAGCCTGACCAAGAACAAGACCCTGTCTGTACAAAAAAATAGAAAAATTAGCTGGGTGTGGTGGTGTGCCCTTGTAGTTCCAGCTACTTGGGAGGTTGAGACAAGAAGATCACTTGAGCCCAAGAGTTTGAGGTTACTGTGAGCTATGATGCCACAGCGCTCTAACCTGGGCAACAGGATGAGACTGTCTCAAAAACAAAAAAACAAAAAAAGTTTTTATGAAAACAGAAGGACCTTGGGCGGCACCTGTGGCTCAGTGAGTAGGGCACCGGCCTCATGTACCAAGGGTGGCAGGTTCAAATTCAGCCCCGGCCAAACTGCAACAACAACAAAAAAGCCAGGCGTTGTGGAGGGCGCCTATAGTCCCAGCTACTCGGGAGGCTGAGGCAAGAGAATCACCTTAAGCCCAAGAGCTGGAGGTTGCTGTGAGCTGTGACACCATAGCACTCTACCAAGGGTGACAAAGTGAGACTCTGTCTCTAAAAAAAAAAAAAGAAAACAGAAGGATCAAGCAGTAGCCTAGATTTGGTGTAGACTGCCTATCTGATTTAGAAGACCAGGAAAAGAGAAGGAATGTCCTATGAGGTAGGAAAAGAATCGGGAGAGGTATCTTGAAAGTCAAGTAAAAAAGTGTTTGAGAAGGAAGGGGAAACACTTTGCATGAAGTACTCCTAAGAGGTCAGGAAGGACAAGGCCTGAGAACTGACTGAAATTTGACAGCCTGACCATCCAGTCAGGGAGGGCGTAAACCTGATGGAAAGGTTAAAACAGTAATGGAAGGAGAGGAGCTAGTGACGGTGATTTTAGACAACTCTTTTGAGGAGTTTTTTTACAGAGAGCAACAGGATAGTAGTTGGAAGGAAGGACAATGGGATCAAGAAAGAAAGAATATTTTTTAGCTGAGAGAAATGATAGGTGTGAGAGAGAGGAGATCATTTGGGAGAATGATCCAGTAGAGAGGAAAATATGCTGTGCAGGGAGGAGGAACGATCGCTATGTTCTTTTTTTTTTTTTTTTTTGAGACAGAGCCTCAAGCTGTCACCCTGGATAGAGTGCCGTGGCATCACAGCTCACAGCAACCTCCAATTCCTGGGCTCAAGGGAGTCTCCTGCCTCTGCCTCCCAAGTATCTGGAACTACAGGCGCCCACCACAACGCCTGGCCATTTTTTGGTTGCAGCCGTCATTGTTGTTTGGCGGGCCCAGGCTGGATTCGAACCCGCCAGCTCAGGTGTACGTGGCTGGCGCCTCAGCCCGTTGAGCCACAGGCGCCGAGCCGCTTTAATCACTCTTTTTTTTTTCCCCCTCCATTTTATAAATTTAATTGCAAGAAAATGTAAATTCAACTAACACAAATCCAAAAACAACTTTTAAAACAAATTTCTGATGAATACACATTGATGAGTTAACATGGTTGATAAATAATTCCTACAAATCAAAAATCAGCAACACTGGTCTAAAGTTTGAGCTTGCTTTGAAGATGGCCTTTCATTTCAGAAAGCACAGAGGGGTTTTGCAAGTGAACCTGCATCTCCTGGGCAGATGATCAGGGATCCAGTCTTCAGAACAGTCATTTTGTCCTTTATATAATTGATTCCAGAAGTTTTTGAATCTGTTGCTGTTTTATAAACTTGACATTTCATTAAACCTATTGGCATCTTCATGGTTATCATACATCCCCTACTATATGGACAACTACACAACAGGTCAATTGTTGAAATGGGCAAAGGATAATTCCCAGCACAATATGAATCGCCACTCACAATATGCCTTGGTCAAACTTTCTTGTCTCTCAAGAAACTATGTTTCAGAAAAACAAAAATGAGAAACTTGAGCAGTGCCTATGGCTCAGTGGGTAGGGCGCCGGCCCTACATATCCAGAGTGGCAGGTTCAAACTCGGCCCTGGCCAAACTGCAGCAAAAAAATAGCCGGGCCTTGTGGCAGGCACCTGTAGTCCCAGCTACATGGGAAGCTGAGACAAGAGAATGGCCTAAGCCCAGGAGTTGGAGGTTGCTGTGAGCCGTGTGATGCCACGGCACTCTACCGAGGGCAATAAAGTGAGCCTCTGTCTCTACAAAAAAAAAATTAGAAACTTAGTTTTCCTCAGGACCTATTTCTCTCTCTGAAATTTTATGACTTATCAAAGCATCTCACATTGGTTCTATCAGATGACTATCAGATATTCCACAAAAAAGCCATAAAATAAATGACAGTTTCTCTCCACAAAATCTAGTATCTAGTTAACCCAAAATATATTACTCTCTATTGATGATTTACTAGACATGTTACTACAGAGATGTCTCTAATCATGACACCTATTTGACTGAGAGATAGAATTATCTCAATTTACAGACTAGAAAACTGAGGCGTCTTATGCTTCACAACATCCCCAAATATCTCAGAATTATCTACCTACAAGCCTAAAATATTTACCATAAACACATCTATATCATTGTCGCATACTGTCTACAAAATGCACTTAACAATATTTCACAATTCTTCGCTCTGCAGCATACTGTCTGGTCCTCCATCATTCTGACATTTTCAGGCCAAAAATATCTTTGACTTCTCTACAAAGCTTCTAGGAAGAGCTCAATTTCTCATGGGCAGATTCTCAGGACACCACCGTCACCTTCTCCTGGCAGCTCAAGAAGGAAAAATGGACGAAACGGCTCCAGGGAGGAGACAGGACTGTATATATTAATGAGGGCATCATTTCCAACATCAAAAAAGCAGATTTCTTCCATCTCAACATCCAGAAAAATTCCCACACGCTCAAGTTCAGGGCTTGCAGGGATCCTACTTTCTGGAATGAAGTTGGCACAGATTGCTCCTGCCTTCATGCTGATGATCCAGAAGCCATGCTCAGAGGATAAATAGCTCTGCCTTCTGTCAACTGACTCCCTGCAGACACCCAGAGACCACTCCTTCACCTCTCCCACGTCCACCTCCCAGTAATGTCGGCCAGTGGAGAAGCTGGGTGTGCCCAGGACACAGGGCATGTGGGTGAATCTCCTGGGGTCTTCCAGCATGTCCTGATGGCTCTTTG
>CAUYRH010065397.1:0-16369 GCA_963574655.1 Perodicticus potto | reverse complement strand
TTAAAGGTAACAATTATAAAGATTATGAAAATGCTTATAAGGGGAGAAGTAAATCAAAATTGTATTTATGTAACATTGATACATAATATAAAAGTTATGCATGCAAATGGGTTAGAACTGGATTAGAATAGTGAAAAATCCGGGTGATCTTACTTTTTAGCTTCTAATAAATTTTTTTAAAATACATGAAATGAAAACTATGTACATATATACATGGATACACATGGATTAAAAAAATTAAATATATATAAATACAGGAATTATATTTTATCTGATTTTTAAAATATGTATAAATCTGACAACTGAAGTAGTTAAAGGAATAACAAATTAATACCACAAAGTTTTGAATTATATGATTTAATTCTAGGCTTCTAAATCAAATGGGAATAAAAATTGTGTTAGAATTTTATTTTATTTCTAAGAATAAATTTGACTACTAACAATTGTACAGATGAAGGCTAGGCTGTATTTTTACACTTTGTTTGAGTACTTTTACTCCCTGAAACATTATTTTGAAGGTGAAAATTAATCCATATGCCCCTTTTGAATTTTGTTGTAGTAAGCTGCTCTCCCATTTCAGCTGAAGACTAATATCCATAAGCCTTTGCACTGCTGGCTATGACTGCAACTTCAATGGATAGCATTCTTTTTATAAAGTTAAATTCTTGGCAAGAATTCAAATATTTTATTGATTTTTAAAACTTATTTTATAGCTTCTGAAAGTAAATTTATTTATTTATTTATTTTGAGACAGAGCCTCAAGCTGTCACCCTGGATGGAGTGCTGTGGCATCACGGCTCACAGCAACCTCTAATTCCTGGGCTCAAGCAAGTCTCCTGCCTCTGCCTCCCAAGTAGCTGGGCCTACAGGCACCCGCCACAACACCGGGCCATTTTTTGGTTGCAGCTGTCATTGTTGTTTGGTGGGCCCAGGCTGGATTCGAACCCGCCAGCTCAGGTGTACATGGCTGGTGCCTTAGCCCGTTGAGCCACAGGTGCCAAGCCTGAAAGTGAATTTAAAACCATATTCAGTAACGTGTGATCAGTACTAATCTGAGATAACCCAGTGTCTGTCTTTCCCTGTTGATTGTGTTTCACATCTGTGTGGTGGCCTAATGATTTAAATGGTGGAAAGTTTTAGGACATGATATAGGCATATAAAATGGCTAAAAATATTATATGAAAAATAGGCCATTTGCCAAAGGTTGAAAGCATTTTTATTATTATTATTATTTTTTTGCGGTTTTTGGCCGGGACTGGGTTTGAACTCACCACCTCTAGCATATGGGGCCGGCGCCCTAGTCCTTTGAGCCACAGGCGCCGCCTGGAAAGCATTTTTAATTGATCCTCTAAATTAATCTGATCCATCATACTTCCTGCTGAAATAAAGATGTTAGAAAATGTTAAAGTTATGATACAGTCTAAAAACTTAAAATGATAACCTTTAATACACAGTATGGTTAGCCAGACATTGTGGCGAGCGCCTGTAGTTCCAGCTACTCGGGAGGCTGAGGCAAGAGAATTGCCTAAGCCCAGGAGTTGGAGGTTGCTGTGAGCTGTGATGGTACAGCACTCTACCGAGGGTAATAAAGTGAGACTCTGTTTCTCCAAAAAAAATACACAGTATGGCCTCAGGATTGAAGAATTAGTTGCTGACCGCTTTAGTTGGTGGCCTGGCAGAGATTAATATTTCCGCCTGAATTAGGCCGTTAATAAGATCTTACTGTAAAGTCTATGGTTAATACCACAAAAACCAACACTGTCCAGTACAGTAGCCGGTAGTCAGATGTGGCTATTGAGCTCTTGAAATATCTCCGCTGAACTGTGTTATAAATGTAAGATAAATTACACACCAGATTTTGAAAACTTGCTACAAAAATTAAATTTATTAATTTTATAGTGATTATCTGTTGATATATTTAGTATGTATGAGGTTAAATCAAATATGGTGTTAAAATTAATTTCACCTGTTTCATTGTTTTTTTTTTTTAATTTGGCTACTAGAAAAATATTAAAGATGTAAGTAGCTCTTTTGTAGCTCTTAGATTTCCATTGTATAGCTCCAATATGCAGAGTACAACTAAAGCATTTATACGCCCATTCCCACTTGTAATATGAATATATTGGGAATCTAGTCCTGTTTCAACTAAATATTAGTCTTATTTTTGACAGCAATTATTTTTTTCTTTTTTTTTTGAGACAGAGCCTCAAGCCGCCACCCTGGATAGAGTGTTGTGGCATCACAGCTCACAGCAATCTCCAATTCCTGGGCTCAAGAGAGTCTCTTGCCTCTGCCTCCCAAGTAGCTGGGACTACAGGCGCCCACCACAACGCCTGGCCATTTTTTGGTTGCAGCCATCATTGTTGTTTGGCGGGCCTGGGCTGGATTCGAACCTCCCAGCTCAGGTGTATGTGGCTGGCCCCTTAGCCTATTGAGCCACAGGCGCCAAGCCGATGCTCCAAACTCTTAAAGGCAGCGTGATACAGCTTTGCATGCCTGGTTGATCTGACAGCGATTCAGCTTCCCAACTTACTTTGTTTTTTGGGGGGACAGTTTAAAATTTAACTGTTGACTATTTTTGTAATATATTCTGGGATTTGAGTAGGAAAAAACCCTACTAATTTTCATGTTTTAAATTTGTGACCTTTAAGACTACAAATCTATAAATTATACTTCTAGTCAGTATCATCAGGCCAGCAGAATCTCCAAGGCAAAAGGAATATAACCCTTGGATTACTTGGTTGGTTGCGTGACAGAATTATGTGACTTTGTGTTCATTTCTTCACAGAAACAAGTTTTTCCCTGAGTCAGTCATCAGAAATATTATGTATCAAATATTGCAAGGGCTGGCTTTTATCCATAAACATGGTAGGTTTCTTTTAAGTCTCATTTTTCTGCCTGTTTAGTCAAGAATATGCACAGAAATTGCATATGAACTATTATTAATAATATTCTATTGGATAATTACAAGTTTGGGGTGTATGTTTATACATATTGACTTTTCATTTAAAAGCATTTAGAATTTCTACAGTTCTGTATGATATAAAATGGAATTTCTATATACTATAACTTCCTTTCTATAATAATCTATATTTATTAAAAACTTGAATTTTTTTTTTTTTTGAGACAGAGCCTCAAGCTGTCACCCTGGGTAGAGTGCCATGGCATCACAGCTCACAACAACCTCCAATTCCTGGGCTCAAGCAAGTCTCCTGCCTCTGCCTCCCAAGTAGCTGGGATTACAGGCGCCCGCCACAACGCCCGGCTGTTTTGTGGTTGCAGCAGACATTGTTGCCCGGGCTGGATTCGAACCGCCAGCTCAGATGTGTGTGGCTGGCGCCTTAGCCGCTTGAGCCACAGGTGCCAAGCCAAAAACTTGAATTTTTTATCCAGGCATTGTGGTGGGATAAGCCCACCCAAGAGTTTGAGCTGTGACACTACGGCACTCTACCCTTGAGACTCTGTCTCAAAAAAACAAAAACAAAAAAAAAACTTGAATTTTTAAACAGTTTGATCATCAGCCCTTAGTCTAATCATCATAAACCCAACCTGCAATCTCATCTCCCCTAATTTTATCATGGAAATGGAAAAAAGTCCTTCTTTGGAGGAGATCAGATTGCTGCATCCACGGCGTGGTGTCTTATAGTTTTCTTTAGTCTTTATATTCAATTGTGTCTGTTCCTTGAGTGGAATTAAAGCAAATACTTGTTCCATTTTCTATGAATTTCTTATTTATGTGTTTTAGTTTATATAGCTTTTCTTATCTATCACACCAAAATAAATATTAGTCTGAAGAGTGAATGTGATGATTTTTAATGAAAATTTGTTTAGAATCACTAACTCCATAGATAGGAAATTAGAGAACTTTGTGCCATACTGTTGCTGCCTTCCATGCTGGCTCTCAAAAATCACCCTGGGTCTCCTTTCCTGTTTGATCTCATATTTTATATTCTCTTTTGTCCTTTATTTTCTAACAGAAAATAATTTTATCTTCTAAAAATTTTATGCGGTATTCCAGATAAGTATTTTGAGAACATTTCTGAGTCCTTAATTTTTGTTTCAAATAAACTGTTGGAGACTTTAAAAGTCTAAATCCCCTAATAATATACTATACTACATTAGTAAATATCAATAATTTGTTAATTACCTGAAAATAAGCGATTACCTGTTTTTTAAATTATTCATGATAGAGTCCTAATTCTTAATTTGCTTTAGACTCTGATCATCATGGTAAGTCTTGATTATTGCCTGGGTTGATTTATACTATCAGCAACTTCCAAAGCATAAGGGGTTAAAAAAGGAAGTTCATTCAGGATTTAAAAATTGTGACTGATAGTAAATGACCTATGTATTGTCTAGAGTTGATTATACAGTTGACTACATAGTGATTTGGGAAACCAGGCTCTAAGAACAATTAGACATTTTTACAAAAACCAAATCATACTCTTTTCTTTTTTTTTTTTTGAGACAGAGTCTCAAGCTGTCACCCTGGGTAGAATGCTGTGGTGTCACAGCTAACAGCAACCTCCAACTCTTGGGCTTAAGCGATTCTCTTGCCTCAGCCTCCCAAGTAGCTGGGAGTACAGGCGCCAGCCACAACGCCCAGCTATTTTTTTTTTTTTTTTTTTGGTTGTAGGTGTCATTGTTATTTGGTGGGCCCAGGCTGGATTTGAACCTGCCAGCTCTGGTGTATGTGGCTGGCGCCTTAGCCACTTGAGCTACAGGCACCGAGCCCCTAGTCATATTCTTTGTTGTAGTCAAACATTTCATATGTGATACTTCAAGAAAATAGATATCTTTAAATAATTGCTGTCAAAAATAAGACTAATATTTAGTTGAAACAGGACTAGATTCCCAATATATTCATATTACAAGTGGGAAAATCTCTACTGGATAAATATGTAATTGGCTTAGTTCTCTAAGACTTCATGGATTAATGTGACTTTGCTGTACCATCACGTTTTCATTCCTGTCTTTGCATTATGAAAGAGCCATGGATTTCTCTTGGATGTTAGTGAAATGTATCTTGCCAGCTGTTTTCAGTAGGAATACCCTATAAACTTGGAGTGAAAAACTGTTACAGATGTCCTTAATGCAGACTCCATGCTGGCTGTGAAGTGATTAAAAATGTGTAGGCTTAGAAAGTCTTCCTAGCCCCAGCGCTACATGATTGTATAGTAATACTCTTCTGATGACCACCTACAAGCCCCCTGCCTCACAAGGCCGTTTGAATCCCCTCTCTGTATAACCAATACGCTCCTGATCTCCCCTGGAAAAAGACCTCCTTAAGAACAAATCAGATTTGCAAAGAGGGCTTTAACTTTTCCCCCCTAGGTTTTCTGTCTCATTTTCTTTGGGTTGCCCAATACCTTGGGTAACCAACCGTTTATTTTGTATATTGAATTAGTAATATAAGCATTATAATTATTGGAGTTTTCAGTGACATAGCGGTTGAGAACTGGATATGAAGTAATTTTAAATGGAGGAACTAATTATAATGTGTGCAGTTCCATTGTTGTCTAATGGACTTGTCAAACAAGTGGAGTAGCCTGGAGGAACCAGCTGCACCAATTGAAGCCAGATCAGGCTGTGCTCTTCCTGCGTTCCACCTCCCCCTCTGTTATCCAGTAGCGATATCAATACCTCCTGAAGGTAGTTGCATGAGGAGACAGCGTAATGTGGTAGTATCTAGCCCACTGCCTGAACCTGCTAGAGCCGCAAATAAAAATACATGTGAAACAGGTACTTTTAATGGTCTTACATCCTATGTGAACTTTCATGCCAAATCATTTTGAAAGCGGAGTCCTACAGCCCATCACTTCTTAGGTTTTTTGTTTTTTTTTTTTAAAGATTATCCTAATTGTGATAAAGAGGCTCAGTTATATTGTTTATTAATCAAATAGAACTATGTTTAAAAGTGATGATTTATTGGTGTTTTTTTTCCTTTATATTACCAAGGCTTTTTTCATAGGGACATGAAACCAGAAAACTTGCTTTGTATGGGTCCAGAACTTGTGAAAATCGCTGATTTTGGACTCGCAAGAGAATTAAGGTCACAGCCACCATATACTGATTATGTATCTACCAGATGGTAAGTAGTTTTTTTACACGACTCTCCTGAGGCATAAGTCTGTGTTGAAATTTTCTGACAATGGATTGTTACATTATCTTTCTAGAGGTTCCTTATAGAACTGAATTTTGTATTCTTTAAAAAGAGGGGATTGGTTCATTATTATTCTGATCAATGGGAAAAGAAGAAAGAGGAATTTCACTACTCATTCAATAAGTACGTAAGAGGATTGGTTCTTTACTATTCTGATCAATGAGAAAAAGAAAAAGAATTTCATTATTCATTTAACAAGAACACCTACCATGTGTCAAAGCTTATTTTAGGTACAGGGAACACAGCAATGAACAAATATAAGAGAAAAATCTTTGCCTCCTCCTGCTTACAACACATGTACACAAATTAAATATGATGAGTTACCAACAGAAAGATATACACATGTTCACCAAAGACGTGTCATAGTCCCAACTGCAATCTACCCAAATGTCACCGAGCAGCAGAATAGTGGGTCCTCAGTGGAACGCTTACAGTGGTGAGAATGAGCGTCTGCAACTGTGTACAGCGATGCAAATGAATCTCCCAGAGGCAACGTGAGAGCAAGAGGCCAGACACAAAAATAGCCAGTGCTGCACAGTTCCATTTGTATGAAGTGCAAAACTAGAGAAAACGAACCTGTGCTATTAAAAGTCAAGATAGTCAAACAACAACAACAACAACAAAAAGTCAAGACAGCTAGCAGTTCCTGGAGGTTGGG
This sequence comes from Perodicticus potto, assembly GCA_963574655.1. Classification (NCBI taxonomy): domain Eukaryota; kingdom Metazoa; phylum Chordata; class Mammalia; order Primates; family Lorisidae; genus Perodicticus; species Perodicticus potto. The sequence continues at coordinate 9,548 of CAUYRH010065397.1, read as the reverse complement.
TGTGTATAATAACTGGATGAGTGCACGAAGGACCTTCTGGGATGCTGAGAATGTGCATTTTTGATCTGGGTGCCAGGTCTGTGGATGTGTTCTATTTGTGAAAACTCATCAAGTGGTGCTTTCACAATATCTGCCTTTTCATGAATTAAACTCCAATAAAAACAAGAATATGGGGCAGCACCTGTAGCTCAGTGAGTAGGGCACCGGCCACGTACACCTAGGCTGGCTAGGTTCGAACCCACCCAGGCCAACTGAAACAACATAAAAATAGCCAGGTGTTGTGGTGGGCACCTGTAGACTCAGCTACGCAGGAGGCTGAGGCAATAGTACTGCTTGAGCCCAAGAGTGCAAGGTTACTGTGAGCTATGATGATGCCACGGCACTCTACCGAGGACAACAAAGTAAGACCCTGTCTCAAAAACAAAAAGCATGTGGAGGAATGAGAAGTCCAATGCGCTACTGACATAGAAGGTGGTGCAGCTGCTTGAGAAACCAGTCTGGCAGTTTCTCTATGGCTAAACATGACCTGGCAACTCCACACTGCCAAGGGCAACATGTAAACTTGTATATGAATATTCGCAGCAGCATTCTTCATCATAGCCAAAAAGTAGAAACAGCCCAAATGTTCGTCTCTGATGAATGGATAAGTAAATGTGGTATATCTATACAATGGAATATTATTCAGCAATAAAAAGATGAATTACTGATGCATGCCCCAATGTGGACGAACCTTGAAAACATTACCTAAGTCCAAGGAGCCAGGGCCAGGTAGCCATTGATATGAAATGTGATATGAAATGTCCAGAACAGGCACATCTGTAGAGACAGAAAGCAGGTTATTGGTTACCTACGGGTGGGGACATAAGAATACACTTGGATAAGAGGCATAGGGTTTCTTTGGGGGTTAATAAAAATGTTCTAAGATTGATCATGGTGATAGATGCATAAATCTGTGAATGTACTACAATATACTGAATTGTACACTTTAAGGATTGTATATATATAAATTATATCTCAATAAGGCTGCTAAAAATATTTGTCAAAAAAGGTACAGTAAGTCCTCCCTTAACTTTGTCAGCAGGTTCTCAGAAACTGAACCTTTAAGTGAAATGTGTAACAAAACCAGTGTTCCCCGTAAGCTGATTGGTATAAACAAGAGTGATAGCTCTTTGGCATGTTTCTGGTCACAAACACATCACTGAACTTCTAAATAAAGATGAAAACACTTCTAATATTAAACATTGAAATAAATGTGAGCTATATATAAATTTTAAAAAACCAAGGAAAATAATTACTTATCTACTTATTCCAGCTCAGGGTCATGGGTGGCCAGAGCCTGTCCCAGCAACTCAGGGCCAAGATGAGACCCAGCCCTGGCCAGATGCTGTCCCATCCTAAGGTGCAAACACACACACACACACATACACACTCTGTCACACAGGGACCACGTAGACATACCCGACATCTCTGGGGTGTCGGTCGAAACTGAAGACCTTAGGGAAAACCCACAGGAGGGAATGTGCAAACTCTACACAGACAAGAGCCCCAGCTGAAAATCAATTTTGTGTTTCCTCATTGATGTTATAACAAACGACATTGAACAAAATGATGATATTGAGGGACCTGCTGTAGTCTGAATAAAGCCAAAAGACAGCATTACAAAGCATTTGGACTAAAATATTTGTACATTTTCATGTGATGGAAGGAGTTGGAATTCAGAATATCTTCTATTTGGCGGACTTTGTGTTGAACTTAGCAGATACCTTTGCTCTTGGCAATATTTTTTTCAATTAAAAATATTATGTACAGAGAGGGGTCAACAGAGGGTATCAGTGCTTTCAAACTAACAAAAAAGGAAAAAGTCCACTACTCAGGGATAGTCTTTGTTCATCTTTCTGTGTGTCCTTCATGTGAATATATGCTGGCTCTAATAATGTTTTGTAATGTGGTATTTCTCCCTTTTTTCTTAATACATAGAATAGCATTTATTTCCATATTTATTCAGTTGAGTTCCTGTTTTAAGATATGTGGATATTTCTTTCTTTCTCTCTTTTTTTTTTCTTTTGAGACAGAGTCTTACTCTTTACCCTGGGTAGAGTGCTGTGGCATCATAGCTCACGGCGACCTCAAACTTCGGGGGTTTGGGGTAATCCTCTTGCCTAAGCCTTCCGAGTAGCTAGGACTACAGGTGGCCACCACAACATCTGTTTTCTATTTTTATTATTTACTTTATTTTATTTTTTATTTATTGTTATCATTATTTTTTAGGTAAAGTCCCTCTTATAATTGTGTCCTGCCCCTAAGAGGTGTGTCATTCACTGTCACCCCCACCCCCACCCTTCTTCCCTCTCTCTGCTCTCCCGTTCCCCCCACACACACCATGTACTAGCATTAATTATCCTCATATCAGAATTGAGTACGTCGGATTCTTGCATCTCTAATCTTGTGATGCTTTACTAAGAAGAATGTGTTTCAATGCCATCCAGGTTAATTCAAAAGATGTAGTCTCCATCCTTTTTAGTGGCTGAATAGTATTCCATGGTATACATATACCACAGGTTGTTAATCCATTTCTGGAAGTTTTTCTATTTTTTTTTAGAGACATAGTCTCACTTTATTGCCCTTGGTAGAGTGTTGGGTATCACAGCTCACAGCAACTTCCAGCTCTTGTGCTTAGGTGATTCTCTTGCCACAGCCTCCCAAGCAGCTGAGACTACAGGTGCCCACCACAATGCCCGGCTATTTTTTTTTGTTGCGCAGTTTGACCAACGCCGGTTCGAACCTGCCACCCTTGTTATATGGGACCAGTGCCCTACTCACTGAGCCACAGGCACTGCCCCAGTTTTTCTATTTTTAGTAGATATAGAGTCTCATACTTGCTCAGGCTGGTCTTGAACTTCTGAGCTCAATCAATCTACCCATCTTGGCCTCCCAGAGTGCTAGGGTTATAGGTGTAGCTACTGTACCTGGCATTTCATTGGACATTTCATTTACATTTGTCTCTAGCCCCACTCATTGCTTGTGGTCAACAAAATTGATGTCCAATTGTCCCCCGTATGTGGTAGAAACACCTAAAACACAGAAGCTAATTGATACCCATTCTTGATTAAAATGTATGACCAGACAGGGCAGAATGTTACTGCCCATCCATGTTTCAAATTACAACTAAAATAGACTTTATTGTTTTTTGTTTTCTATTTTCATAGGTATCGGGCTCCTGAAGTTTTATTAAGATCTTCAGTTTATAGCTCTCCCATTGATGTGTGGGCTGTGGGAAGTATAATGGCTGAACTCTATACATTAAGGCCTCTTTTCCCAGGAACAAGCGAGGTCGATGAAATCTTTAAGATTTGCCAAGTTTTAGGGACTCCCAAAAAAGTAAGTACTCTTGTCCCTCAGTTGTTTAAAACTTGCTACCTTGCTTTTAACTTTATAACTTTTAATTATAAATTTTGTCTAGATATCAGATATTTTTATTTTTAAATAGGCTCAGACTTTAATGGATAGTTTTCTTATAATGTTTGTATTTCTTTATATCGGGGTGGGATAAGGATTGCAAGAAACCACCAGACTGAAGAAAAAAGGTGCTTTTTAAAAAAACTCATCAAGTGGTACTTTTATAATATCTGCCTTTTCATGTATTAAACTCCAATAAAAACAAGAATATGGGGTGACGCCTGTGGCTCAGTCAGTAAGGCGCCGGCCCCATATACCGAGGGTGGTGGGTTCAAACCCAGCCCCGGTTGAACTGCAACAACAAAACAAATAGCCAGGCGTTGTGACAGGTGCCTGTAGTCCCAGCTACTCAGGAGGCTGAGGCAAGAGAATCGCCTAAGCCCAGGAGTCGGAGGTTGCTGTGAGCTGTGTGACGCCACGGCATTCTACCGAGGGCAATAAAGTGAGACTCAGTCTCTACAAAAAAATAAAATAAAAATAAAAAAACTTAAGAAAATAATGTATATGTAGAGTGTAGCTTTGGGTTGAAGACTAGCTGGCAACTACATAGACCACCTTGGTTAGGGTCATTCCTACTTGCTCTGTGTCTGTCTAGTGGTATCAGCTCATTACACTCTGGGGCCTTGGACCTGAACCCTTTCTTGTTTCCTTTGATACATCTCTGCCATGGGTATTTGACTTCGTGAACTGAGTATTTTTTGATTAACTCTTAGGTTTTAGCTATTCCTTCCTTTCTGAGATGTGCTTAATAAACGTAAGTACGTAGAATGTCATCCTAATTAAGTTAGTGTGTACCTTGTTGACATTAGACAAGTAAATTGTAGCTATTAAAGCTTTGGCATGATTGTCATTTCCCAGCTATGTGACATTTTTAACACAGGATACTATGTATAATACAGCAGAACCTATGTAAGTTCTACCAGCCAAAGGACCATAGCAAATTGGTCAACACTTGGAGGCGGTCAACATAAGGAACGAGGCCTCCTGTACTGAGACGTGCATGTGGTGCCTGTCTGGTTGAAAGTTAGGTCAACGTAAGGAGTTGGTCAATGTAGGGTGCAGGTCAACTAGGGGGGTTCTACTGTATAGAATGAGGATCTTTGTAGTAATCAGCCTTTTTGTAAAGCATGTGCCCTTATTTGTTCAAAGTCACCCAAGTATCATAATCACCAAGATCCAAAACCGGACAAGAGTTTAACATTTTGAAATTTGTAAAAGCGCTTTCTCATTTTCTCCTAACGCACATTCAGTGTTCTTTCTACACTGGTTGTAGCATTGAATGAATTGTATATGTGGTCGGGTATTATATGCTCACATTTGTTTAATCAACATTGAAATGTTCACACATGAATGATTTTTATATTACTACTCTGTTTTGAAATGGGTTACTAAAAATAATTTTTCATCCTGCTCCCTCCCACCCACACTTCCATATTCCTTACACAGAGCGACTGGCCAGAAGGATACCAACTTGCATCCTCTATGAATTTCCGCTTTCCCCAGTGTGTTCCTATAAACTTAAAAACTCTTATTCCCAATGCCAGTAATGAAGCCATTCAGCTTATGAATGAAATGTTGAATTGGGATCCAAAGAAACGACCAACAGCGAGCCAGGTAAGGCTTTTTAAAATTTTGAGGTTTTACAGTATTAGGGATGTGTTCATTTACCAAGACAAGTCCATTCTCAGCCAGAGTTTCACCAGGAGAACTAATCTCTAAGGCATCCAGTGTATGTAGTTAATCTCTGGGCATATAAGATCTGTGAGGGCCAAGCATGGTAGCTCACGCCTGTAATCCTTGTATTCTAGAAAGCTGAGGTGGGAGGATTGCTTGAGCTCATAAGTTCAAGACCAGCCTCAGCAAGAGTGAGACCCCATCTCTAAGAAGTAGCCAGGAGATGTGGTGGGCGCCAGTAGTCCCAGCTACTCAGGAAGAAAAGGCAAGGGAATCTCTTGAGCCCAAGAGTTTGAGGTTGCTGTGAGCAGGGTTGCCATGGCACTCTACCAAGGACAAAAGAGTGAGAATCTGTCTCAAAAAAAAAAAAATCTGTGGAAAAATTGCAAAGATAGCTATTCCAGTGGTTTTTCTGTGTTTTGTGGTCCAAATGAAAAACCTTATGAGGTTGAGGCTGAAAGTAATCAATCTGTTATGGTAAAAATTCTTACATTTGAGACTAATAAAGAAGGAAATTGTCATGGGTAGCAAAAAGGCATCTCTTTGATCATTCAGCAGAGTAAACTTTTCTATGCACTGTTTAAGGCTTAGACGTGGGCTTCTGGTTCATTTCACATACAACTATGATCCCTTCTTCGGACTTGAGTAATAGTGTTCAATTTGTGGCTCCCACAAGAGGGCAGCACTGTGGCACCACACTTTGTTTCTTCCCCCAGTCCCAAATGTATTGGCAGAATAGACATCACTTTGTTTCCCCTTTGTGACTACACCTGATAACATTCACATAGTACAGTGCATGGTAGTTTTCCTGACCTTTACAACGCCATGCTTTTATCTCAAAAAAAGTAATAAGTTGGATGCTTTCTTTCTTTCTTTTTCTTTTTTTTTGAGACAGAGTCTCACTTTTGTCAACTTCATAGAGTGCCTTGGGGGTCATATCTCACAGCAACCTCAAACTCTTTGGGCTCAAGCAATCCACTTGTCTCAGCCTCCAGAGTAGCTGGAACTACAGGGCCTGCCACAATTCTGGGCTATTTTTAGAGATGGGGTCTGGCTCTTACTCAGGCTGGTTTCCAACTCCTGAACTCAGGCCATCCACCTGCCTCAGGCTCCCAGAGTGCTAGCTAGGATTATAGCATGAGCCCCACTGCACCCCAGAGAAAATGCTTTCTAAAGGTCATCTAGAAGAAGAAATGGGAAAGAATAGTCAAAATAAGTAATTAGAGAATGGTGGTATAGTGTTCCATCAGATTTTAGTCTGTAAAGTGACAATAATATCAGTGAAAGGACAGGAATACGAGTTGCCAAATAGCTCAGTGTTACAGAATATCTAAGTGAGGAGCAGGTAGATGTGGCCTCATGGGGGAAGGACTGACCCTTCAGGAATGATGCTGGGACAATTCACTGACCATCCGGAAAAAACAAATTTAGATTCTTTACCACTCACCATACCTTACAAATAAATCACAGAAGGATTAAATTTAAAAAGTATAGAAAAACCTTAAGCCATTAGAAACTAAGAGAAAATATACATGCATGTTTGATCTAAAGATGAGAAAAAGATGGGTATAAAAGTAATAGAAGAAATCACTAAAGGAAAACTCAGAAGATTTAATTGCATAAAAATTAAAATTTTTCACTACCTAAAAATCTTAAAATGGAAAGATAAGATAGCAAAATTATTTTTAACAAGTATGCTGGTGTTAGTATCCTTTTTTTTTTATTTTTATTTTTATTTTTTTTTGAGACAGAGCCTCAAGCTGTCATCCTGGATAAAGTGCTATGAAATCACAGCTCACAGCAACCTCCAATTCCTGGGCTCAAGCAAGTCTCCTGCCTCCGCCTCCCAAGTAGCTGGGACTACAGGCGCCTGCTACAACGCCCAGCTATTTTTTGGTTGCAGCCGTCATTATTGTTTGGCAGGCCCGGGCTGGATTCGAACCTGCCAGCTCGGGTGTATGTAGCTAGCGTCTTAGCCTGTTGAGCCACAGGCGCCGAGCCTGGTGTTAGTATCCTTAATATAAGGCTTCTACAAAAACATAAGGAAAATACTGAAATGTTTGTATTTTCTAATCTTTCTAAGTATTCATTATCTTTGTAATAAAGACATAATAAGTTTTTCAAATGTATTTAGGAAAGAAAAGTGAGCATGGACATGAAAAAATATCATAGGAGGCTCAGTGCCTGTGTCTCAAGCGGCTAAGGCGCCAGCCACATACACCAGAGCTGGCAGGTTCGAAACCAGCCTGGGTCTGCCAAACAACAATGACAACTACAACCAAAAAATAGCTGGGCGTTGTGGAGGGTGCCTGTAGTCCCAGGTACTTGGGAGGCTGAGACAAGAGAATCTGTTAAGCCCAGGAGTTGGAGGTTGCTGTGAGCTGTGATGCCACAGCACTCTACCCAGGGCAATAGCTTGAGGCTCTGTCTCAAAACGAAATTAAATTAAATTAAATTAAATTAAATTAAATTAAATTAAATTAAATTAAATTAAAAATATCACAGGAAAAGACATACAATGTTTTTAAATGTTCAGTCTTTATTATCATAAAATGCAAGCAAAAGTAAGATACCATTTTTCATCTCTCTCTTTCTCTCTCTTAGTAAGAGAAAGCAACTTTGTACATATAAAGAGCCTTAAACACAATAAGAAAATTAGATATTTAGGTCCAAAGATGTTCAGTTACAGTCGAAAACTGACCATTGAAAGTTAATCTCTAAATGTTTCCAATTTAAATTATGTGCATCTTTGAGGTGTAGAGATCTGATGCTCAAATGCTATTATGCATGTAATGTGATTTTATACATGTTATTCAATGAGAAAAAAATGCTGAAAAGAAAAATATCAAAAATAGCAGCAGTAGTTTTCTTTGGGTGTTGGGATTAGAGATGATTTTTATTTCTTCTCAAGAACTATTTCTTGTTGTCTACAATTATCTCTTATTCCTTTAATAAATAGAAAAAACAAATGCCAATATTTCTTAAAGTTTCCCCTCTTCTTGAAGGATGGCGATTGGTGTCTTAAAAGGGAAGAGATGTTACAAAGGAAGGCTTGAAATTACAAAACACATCTTCAAAGGTTCCACTCCAGAATGTGCATTATTAATTTGGGAGTGCTGACATACTAATTAATTAATGTGGCTTAATTCAGAATTTGAGTACCTTCTGCGCGCTAGGTTCTGAGATAGTTAAATTATCTGTTGCATTCCATTTAGCAATGTTAATATAGTTATACATCTATTGCAGTCTAGAACATATTAAAAGAAAAACACTCTTTACTTCTGCCAAAATATGCCTCCCTGCCTTTCCCCTAACGCTTAACTAACTCTTTCTCCTGCACTGTTTCTCAGCCTTGCTTTTAGTGGAAGCAGAGAGACCTAGTTAGGGAGAGAGGTTGGTTAAGTTGCAGGATTCAGACTGTCTAAAATACAGAGCTGCCTTCTAGCCTCTGAAAACTGCCCTTACACATATGTGAAGGGATTAGCTGTTGGTGAAGGCCCAACATAGGTGGGTACTGGCTAATGGCAGGGGAACAGGGCTTGGCTCTCTTAAAGAACCCATCCCTGGAAAATAAGAACAGCCAGGGGCAGCAGGGCCAGGAACCTCCCTCCTTAGCCCAGGTATAGGATGCTGACAGGCAATTTTTCCCAGTTGCACTGCATGGAAGGCTTCAGATGTTCCCTAGAATATTTTCTCAATTCCAACCCTACTGACATTTTGGACCAGATAACTCTTTATTCTAGGGGACTGTCCTGTGCGTTGTGTAATATTTACCAATGTTCTTTCTTGGCCCTTTAAATACTAGATCATGGGTATCCAACCTTTTTTTTCTTCTCGGCCATGCTTTGGAAGAATACAGGTTATCTTGGGCCACACATGAAATACACAAATACTAATAAAACCTGACTAGCAAAAGAAAAGGTTCATGCATAGTTTTTGTGATATCCAACACCACTGTAAGTAAAAAAAAAAAATAGTCCTTACCAAATCAGCAGGCAGCCCATGGGCCTAGACTAGATGCCAGTAGCATTTCCCCACCTCTGTCATCATAGTAAAAAATGTCTCCAGACATTGCCAAATGTCTCTCTGGGACAAACCTGTCCCCAGTTGAGAACCTGCTATAGACTGAGCTACCCAGACATCAGGAGATCCTTTCCCTTTCTGTAAGCAATTAGATCACTAACCTAGGTAGAACTCCAATGACAATTTTTACTAATATTTTTGTATTTTCTTCCCATAAATGTCTTTGTTTTTGTTGTCTTTATTATTAAATCATAGTGTACAATAGTGCAATCAAGGGGTACAATGTGCTGGTTTCATATACAATCTGAACTATTTTCATCAAACTGATTAACACAGCCCTCCTGGCATTTTCTCAGTTATTATATGAAGACATTTGTATTCTGCGTTTAGTAAGG
>CAUYRH010065393.1:0-13832 GCA_963574655.1 Perodicticus potto | reverse complement strand
CTTAGAAGGGTACAGGCGAAACTTATGAAATGCAGAATACAAATGTCTTCATACAATAACTAAGAAAATGCCATGAAGGGTATGTTAAAGAGTTTGATGAAAACACTTCAGATTGTATATGAAACTAGGACACTGTACCCCTTGATTGCACTAATGTATGCAGCTATGATTTAATAAAGAAAAAAAAGAAAAGCAAAAAAAAAAAAAAGTAGCAGATACAGGATTTAAACATAAGATATTCTGGCTACCAAGTCTGCATCCCTAATCACTGTGCCACATGGCTGAAATCTTTCCGTCAACAAAGGCTAGTCAAGTGACTACCAAGTACTGCGCATTATGTTAATTGATGCAATTTAAAAGAGAACCAAAACTTCACAGTTCCTCCTCAATAAATCGTAAAATTCAGTGACTCCTATAATTGATTTCCAATTGTATATGGGAAAGACAAACAATGAAGAGAATGGAGTTTGGTGACAGTATGTGGGGGAGACTGAAAGGGACTGGACAAGTTGAGAGAAATGTAGGCCTTTATGAAATGCCTGGCATGGAGATGAGCTATGATATGTGTATCATGGGCAGTCTAATTTAATGGGACAGTCATTGAATATTTTAGACTTGCCTTGACCTGAATTTTTCTCCCCTTGTGTTTTCTTGTGGAAGGTATTTCTGTGATGGTTAATTCATTGTTCATTGAAACATCCTGCATTTTATAATAATCTTGTAGCTTTTCTTCAATCTCCGTTTTGTGATAGAAATAGACTTCAACACTTTTAACTTACAGGGTTGATATTTATGGCATCATGGAGCTCCTCCATGATGGGAAAGATATTGACCCTCTGGAGCCAGGAAGGGGAGAGAATATTTCTGCTTCATAAAGGAGGCACTCTTAGTGACATTATGAGATAGTGGGAACCCCCTGAACAAAGAAGCTGACACGTCTATTACTTTTTAATAATGGGCCTATCTCTTGATATTACCTTGCTCTCCAAAACTCACCATGGAATTTGATTGTGATGGTTATGAGAAAAGTCTATATTGGGTAGGTTTCTACAAAACATATTTCACTGTGAAGATATGGTTGATCTATAATAAATAGAAGAATTACTCTGTCCTTTAAAAGTCAAAGTTGAGGGGTCAGAGCAAGATGGTAGACTAAAGACAGCTCCTTTGCAGCCATGTGGTGAGATGGGGAGAAAGGACTCCAATCACCTCTTGCTATTGGACCTTGCCCAGAAATATCCCTTCGGGGACATGGGGAGGGAGCAAGAGACTCCAGGACACTAAGAGGAGGTCAGAAGCAGTGAAGAGCTAGCACAAGGGTGAGTACTTGCATCCTGGCAGAGGCCAGATGGTTTGGCAGGAGCTGAAGTATTCCAAAAGAGAAGGCCTGCCCTGTAGGCTATTTTTTTTTTTTCAGACCTGGGCAATTAGTAGAATTTACCTTGGGAGAGCTTGGGCAGATAAGCAAGCAAGTGATCTTGAATAGCACTCAGGGGCAGGAGCTGAGCTACTGGTCAGGGTGGAGCTCTGATTGTCTGGCTACAGGCCTGGTGCAGCCATTGTAAGAAAGCTGCATTGCAGGATCAGCACTCAGGGTCCTAGTGAGAGGCCAGTTCTTGTGCGTCTGATAAGCTGGGCAACCACCCATGGGGAGATCTGAGCGACATATGCTTTCCTGGGAAAGACATTGTGTGGCCAAGGGACACAGTTTGGAAAGGGTGAGGCGTGTCTCTTAAGCAGGCTGACGAGAGCTTCAGGCTCCCAACCCTGCAGGAATTGAGGGCAAAGAAATCAAGAACGAGAACAGGTTTCCTCAGCAAGACAGAAGCTCTAGCCTATATCTCAAACAGCTGTATCAGCGTTGTGATGAGTATCTCATACCCCAGAAGATCACCTGCTGCCAAGGCAATATATGGCAAGACATATATATATATGTCAACTTTCCACCAGATTTTTTCTTTATTTTTTCCTTGTCTTGTAATTATAATTTTTCATTGTTTCCTTTTTCAATAGTAAGAGCTCCATTTTTGCTAGTTTTTCTGCTCTATTTATTCTTCACCCCTCTCTGATTTTAACCCTTAAGGTTTTTTGTTTGTTTTGTTTTGATTTATACTATTCTTATTTGTTTTTTCTTTTTCTTTTTTTCTCTATTTTGTAGATGTTGGGTCTTGTGTAAGCTCAGGCTGGTAAAGAGCTCCTAATCTCGAGGGACCCACCTAACCCAGCCCCCCTGAGGGTAGGAATTGTGGGTATGGGTCAAAGCACTCTATTGCACACCACTATTACTTCTGTCTCTCTGTTTAGGTTCCTCTCTTCTTTTGGTCAATATTCACTTGTACCCCCACTTCCTTTTTCTAGTGTTTTTTTAAAAAAATCTTTTATCTCTTCTTCTCTTCACTCTTCTCTTCCTTTTGGTCCTATACTAAAAGGACACTTCAACATCTTACATCAGAGACAAGAAAACTCAAACAGAAGAAAGTGAAAGAAAAAAGTAGGGTAAGGAAGAAGACAAAAAGAAAATACCCATGAGGCAGAAACAGCAGAAAAATCCTGGCAACATGAAAAAACAGAACAGAGCAACCCTCCAAAGGGATCATGAGATAGCTACTGCAGAGGAGTCCACCCTTAAATAAATGTTAGAAATTACAAAAAGAGAATTTAAAATATAGATGGTAAAAACAATGAAGGAAATTGCTGAGAAAGTGGAAAATAACCAAAAGGAAATCCAAAAATAGAATCAAATAAGGGATGAAAGAAATGAAGAACATAGAAAGAATATAGCAGAGCTTAAAGAGTTGAAGCAGTCAATCAGGGAACTTAAAGATGCAGTAGAAGGTATCAATAACACATTAGACCAGGCAGAAGAAAGAATCTCAGAGCTAGAGGATAAAGTTCCTGAGCTAACACAGATAGTTTAAAAGGTAGAAAAAAGAGATAGAGAAAGCAAAACATGGAGAAGTATGGGACTCCATGAAGCATGCAAAAATACAAGTTATAGGTATCACATATGGGGAAGAAGAATGCCCCAGAGGAATGAAAGCCCTATTAGAGGGTATCATAAATGAAAATTTCCCAAGTATCACCAAAGATTCTGACACACTCCTTTCAGAGGGACATCAAACCCCAGCTTATCTTAACTCAAACAGAGTTTTTTGCAAGACACATTGTAATGAAACTGTCCAAAGTCAAAACAAAAGAGAAAATTCTGCAAGCAGCCAGGAGTAAGTGCCAGTTGACTGACAGGCACAAACCCACCAGGGTTTGGATTTCTCAAATAAAACTTTTGAAGAAGAGAATGGTTATTTACCTTTAATCCACTTAAAACAATTTTCATCCCAGAATTCTATATCCTGATAAACTGAGCTTTAAAATTAATGGATAAATCAAATCTTTTACTGATATGCAAAAATTGAGGAAGTCTGCCACAACAAGACCAGCTCTCAGGAAATACTTACACTTATTCTACACACTCACTATCACAATGGACCACTAGCAAAGTAAACACCCAGAAACTAAAAGACAAAACCTAGCTTCCACAATGATGCAAAAGATAAAACCACGCAATGGATTTTCACAAAATAAGATGACTAGAACTCCACCACACTTATCAATTCTCTCAATACACGTTAATGGCTTGAATTTCTCACTGAAGAGGCATAGGCTGGTTGATTGCATAAAAAAGCAGAAGCCATCCATATTCTGCCTACAGAAAACTCACCTGGCCTGGAAGGAGACTCAGAGTGAAGGGATGGAAAACAGTACTTCAGACAAATGGAAATGAGAAGAAAGAAGGGGTCACAATCTTATTTTCAGGTACAAGTGAATATAAAGCAACTAGAGTCAAAAAAGACAAAAATGGACACTTCATATTGGTCAAGGGAGCAATACAATGAGAAGACATTTCAATTCTAAATATTTATGCACCCAACTTAAATGCTCCTAGATTTTCAAACAGACCTTAGTTATTCTGAACAATATGATACCTTATAACACCATAATAGTAGGGGATTTCAATAGTCCTCTTACAAAGCTAGACAGATCTTCTAAACAGAAACTAACAAAGATACATGGAATTTAAATATGACCATAGAACAGCTGTGCTTAATAAACATATACAGAACACACCATCCCAAAGCTAAGGAATATATGTTTTTCTCATCAGCCTATGGGACATTCTCCAAGATAGATCCTAACCTAGGACACAAATCAAACCTCAGCAAAATCAAAAGAATTGACTATATACCTTATATCTTCTCAGACCACATGGCAAAGAAGATGGAACTCAACTCCAACAAAATTTGTCATTCCCACACAAAGGCATGGAAAATAAGCAATCTTGTGCTGAATGACAATTGAGTCAAGGAAGAGCTAAAAAAGGAAATAATTAACTTCCATGAGTATAATAACAATAAAGGCAAAAGCTACCAAAACCTGTGGGGCACGCAAAGACAGGCTTAAGAGGGTAATTTATTACATTAGATCAGCAGTTCTCAACCTGCGGGTCACAACCCACATGAACTGTATTAAAGGGCTGCAGCATTAGGAAGGTTGAGAACCACTGCATTAGATGCTCATATCAAAAAAACAGAAAGAGAACACATAAATAATCTAATGAATCTTCTTAAAGAAATGTAAAAGGAAGAGAATCCAATCCCAAACCTAGCAGAAGAAAAGAAATAACCAAAATTAAATCAGAACTAAATGAAATTGAAAACAAAATATCAAAAATTAATGAAAGAAAAAGTTGGTTCTTTGAAAGGATAAATAAAATTGAGAAACCATTGACCAGATTACCTAGAAATAGAAAAGTAAAATTTTTAATAATCTCAATCAGAAACAAAAAGAGGAAATAACAACTGACACCAAAGAGATGTAAGAGATTATTTCTGACTACTATTAAAAACTCTATACTCAGAAATTTGACAATATGTTGAAAACGGCCCAATACCTGGAATCACACCATCTCCCAAATAGATCTCTTCAACAGACCAATAACAAACACTGAGATTTCAGAAACAATAAAAAAGCTTCCAACAACAACAACAATAACAAAAAAGCCTGGGACCAGATGACTTCACATCAGAATTCTATCACACCTTCAAAGATGAGCTTGTACCTCTACTGCAGAACCTATTCCAAAACACTGAGAAGGAAGAAACTTTCTGCAATATGTCCTATGAAGCAGACATCACCCTGATAACAAAACCAGGAAAGGACTCAACTGAAAAGGAGAACTATAAACCAATTTCACTAATGAATATCAATGCAAAAATACTCAACAAAATCTTATCTACTATATTATAGCTACACATTAAAAAAATTATACATCATGACAAAGTAGGCTTTATCCAAGGGATGCAAGGCTGGTTTCACATACAGAAATCCATAAATATAATTCATCATATTAATAGAAGCCAAAACCAAGACCATATGATTCTCTCAATAGGTCCAGAAAAAGCATTTGACAAAATCCAACAACTTTTTCTAAGAAGAAAGCTTAAGAAAATAAACATAGGAGGCATATTTCTTTAGCTGATTGAAGCCATCTATGACAAACCCACAGCTAAAAGCTTTCCCACTTAGAACTGGAACCAGACAAGGATGTCCACTATTATTCAACATTGTGCTGAAGTTCTAGCCAAAACTAGAAAGGCAAAAGAAGGATATAAAGGGTATCCCAATAGGGACAGAGTAGGTCAAACTCTTGCTCTTTGCTGAAGATATGATCTTACATTTAGAAATCCCTAGAGACTCAACCACAAACTCCTGGAAGTCATCAGGAAATACAGTAATGTCTCAGGGTGTAAAGTCAGTGTCCATAAATCAGTAACCTTTGTATATGCCAATAACATAGCCAATTTGAGATGCAAATCGAGTGCACAATTCCCTTCAAAGTAGTTTCAAAGAAAATGAAATACTTAGGAACATACCTAACAAAAGAGGTGAAGAATCTTTACAAAGAGAATTATGAAACTGTAAGAAAAGAAATAGCAGAAGACATTAACAAATGGAAGAACTTCATGCTCTTGGTTGGGAAGAATCAGCATTATTTAAATGTCTATTCTACCTAAAGCAATCTACAGATTCAATGCAATCCCCACTATAATACCAAAATCATACTTTTAAGGACAGGAAAAAAATAGTTCTTCATTTCATATGGAACAGAACAAAAACTGTGTTGCCAAGGCAATTTTTAGTAATAAAATAATACCAGAGGCATCACGCTACCCGACTTTACATTATATTACAAGTCTATAGTGATCAAAACAGCATGGTATTGGCACAAAAACAGAGACATAGATATATGGAACAGAACAGAAAATAAAGAGATCAAACCAGTCTCTAGTTGTTATCTGATCTTTGATAAATCAAATAACAGCATACAGTGTGGAAAAAAATCCCTATTCAACAAATAGTGCTGGGAGAACTGGATGACCACATGTAAAAGAATGAAACTCAACCCACACCTTTCACCACTTATGAAAATTGACTCAAGATAGATAAAAAATTTAAATCTAAGACATGAAATGATAAAAATATTAGAAAAACATGGGGGAAAACTCTTTATGATGTTCGACAAAGATTCTATGACAAAGACTTCAGTGGCCATTGCAACAACAAAAATTAACAAATGGGGTGGCGCCTATGGCTCAGTGAGTAGGGCGCTGGCCCCATATGCCGGGGGTAGTGGGTTCAAACCCAGCCCCGGCAAAAAAAAAAAAAAAAAACAAAAAAAAAAACTGTAAAAAAAAAAAATTAACAAATGGGACTTAATTGAGCTGAAAAGCTTTTGCACAGCCAAGGACACAACAATTAAAGCAAAAAGACCACCTTCAGAATGGGAGAAAATATTTTCAGAGTATGAATTGACAAAGGGCTGATAACTAACATCTACAGAAAGCTCAAATTAATCAAGAAAAAGAAAATTAAACAAAAAAAGAGCTAACAAGCCCATCTCTCACTGGGCAGGAGATATGAACAGAACCTTCTCTGATGAAGATAGACAAAGGGCTAAATATTTGAAAAAATGCTCATCATCCCTGATTGTCAGAGAAATGAAAATCAAAACCACCCTGAGATTTTACCTAATCACAGTGAGAACTGCCCACATCAAAAAGTCTCAAAGCTGCAGATGCTGGCATGGATGTGGAGAGAAAGGAACACTTTTATACTGTTGGTGGGACTGCAAACTAATACAACCTCTTTGGAAGGAAATATGGAGAATCCTCAGAGAACTCAAATGAGACCCAGTTGACCCTGCAATCCCATGACGAGGTATGTACCCAGAAGAAGAGAAAATCATTTTATCATAAGGACATTTACACTAGATGGTTTATTGCAGCTCTATTTACAATTGCCAAAATGGGGCAACAACCTAAATGCCCACCAACCCAGGAATGGATTAAATAGCTGTGGTATATGTATACTATGGAATACTAATCAGCAATTAAAAAATATGGAGACTTTACATCTTTTGTATTAACCTGGATAGAGTTGGAATACCTTCTTCTTATAAGGTATCACAAGAATGGAGACTCAAGAATCCAATGTACTCAATTCTAATAGGTAGCCAGTAGACAATCTAACACATACCCACATAAGAGAAATGATCAGATTAATTCGAGGTGGGGAGCAGGGTGAGGAGTGAGCAGGGAATGGGAATGTGGGATGGGGATGGGGGTTATGGTGTATGGCACACCTCTTAGGGTGGGACACAACTATAAGGGGGACTTTACCTAACAAGTGCAAACAGTATAACCTAATTCTTTGTACCATCAATGAACCTGAAACAATAAAAAATAAAAATAAATAAAATTTTTTAAAAAGCCAGATTTGAATCCTGTCATTGCCTTCAGGAGTTGCTGGGTTGGCCTCACACTGCCAATGAAGTCTTTGCCCTCAGCGTGTTACTTAAGACCCCAATATATAATGATGTAGTTTGGGAAGAGCTTCTCTACAGCTAGCACCCTAGCATCATCTGCAAGATTTATATGATGTTCAAAGGTAGTTTCTAAAATGGCTGTGTCAGTCTGTTCAAGCTCCTATAACAAAACACCATAAATTGAGGACCTTATAAACAACAAAAGTTTATTTCTCGCAGTTACAGAGGCTGGGAAGTCTAAGATTAAATTATAGGCAGATGCAGTGTCTAGCGAAGGTTTGCTTTTTGGTTCATCACGGTGTCTTTTGCTATGTCTCACAGGTAGAAGGGGCGAGCATCTCTCCAGGGCACTTGTTAAATCTTCACAAGGGCTCTTTCCTAATGACCTAATCACCTCCCAAAAGGACCGACCTTCTAAAACTATCACCTTGAAGGTTAGGATCTCAACAAGAATTTTAAAAGAATACAAGCATTTAGAACACAAAAGGTTATATTTACTGTTTGAAGCCTGTTTCAAGCACTGGGCTACCTTTACTCATTTAGTAAATTATAGGTAGGTTTAAGATGCCTACGGGTTTGACATGTTCGTTTGCTCTTATACTGTGGCTATCTGCCTCACCACGTGACTCTGCCATGCAAACCTTCCCCCAGCAAATACATTTGCCTCATGTCACTGTAATTAGAAACTAATGCCTAAACTACCTCTTCCCTTGCTCACGGAGGCCTGATATTCCATCAGTGGAACTTCCCTCCATCCATCCATCTACCATTTATTCACCTATCCATTCATCCATCCATTCCGGGCATTCACTGACTAAGCATTTGCTTTAGAAGCCTTCACCTGGGAGCAAGGGCAAGAATCAGACATGTCCTTCAAGCTGCTCACAGGCCAGTAAGGACAGATGGGAGAGCAATCATTTCAATACAGGGTGATAGATTCTATAATGGCTGTATGTCAAAAACAAAAAAATAGATTATGCTACCACCTCACATTCTGTTCAGTAACAACCAGAAGACACCACGCGTGTGAGGAAAGCCAGCCAGCTGAACGCTGTGTCTCCTTAGGGCAGGAAGGAACACTCCACTGTTAGCACTTTACATTTCAGAGAGCAGGAGTCTCATTTGCCTTTGTAAGAGAAGATCTTGACAGGAAAAAGACTGGAGATTAGGTCTGACGAAGGCCCCCGAGGGATGAGTGGAGAAGATGAGAGTGGGCGCAGGATTTCCACCTATCAGAGTGAGTGCTTTCCCCTTCCTCCTCCTTAGGCACTCTCTTCCTTACCTGCTCAAATGGTTTTTAGCTCTCTTGAATGATCACGTGAGGAGCACATCAGTTCAGTTTTTGCTTCCTCAAAGGAAAGGCAGCTTACAGATATATGGCCCTGAGGCCTGGGATGCCAGGAAGAGGGGAAGGAGGGCAGGGGACTGGAGAGCTGAGTCATACGGTGTTTTGTTATAGGAGCCTGACTCCTTTTGTTATAGGAGCCTGTCCCTCAAGTGCAAAGATCTGGCATCTCAGATCCCTCAGTAGCACCAGCCTTTGAATAACCAGGTTGTTTGTTTTTGGAGACAGAGTCTTATTCTGTTGCCATGCTAGACTGTTATGGTATCAGCCTCGTTCAGAGCAACCTCAAAATCCTGGGTTCAAGTGAGCTTTTTGCCTCAGCCACCGAAGTAGCTGGGACTATAGGCACCTACCATGATGCCGAGCTAATTTCTTTTCTCTATTTTTAGTAGCAGTAGGGTTTTCCTCTTGCTTAGTTAGGCTGGTCTCCAACTCCTGAGTTCAAGGGATCCTCCCACCTCGGCCTCCCAGAATGCTAGGAGTACAGGAGGGAGCCACCACACCTACCTGAATAATCAGTTTGAAGCACAGACACCCAGCAGAGAACAGGCTAGTGGACTGTTGCTGTATTTTATTTTGGTAATGAAGAATCAATCAGCATAACCATGGTTGAAAAATGGTTAGAACTCAAGCCTTATTCATATATATATATATATTTTTTTTTTTTTTTTTTTGCAGTTTTTGGCCAGGGCTAGGTTTGAATTGCCACCTCCAGTAAATGAGGCCGGAACCCTACTCCCTTGAGCCACAGGCACCATCCCTTATTTATATATTTTTGAATATACATCTTGAGCTCTGGTTCTTATTCCTGAGCTCCTAGGAATCTTGGACTCTCATTCAGGAGCCCAGCTGCCACCTGGGCACTATCTAGACTATCTGGGACTATCTAGACTCCTCATACCTGGAAATCACACTCCAAGGCTCATAGCCCTATTCTATAGAAGTCATCCAGCATAGTTCCATGGTGGGGCTCAGGTTCTTTTCTCTGCTTACTGGGAGTCCAGGGAAAACCCTACTCTCTCACCTCATGGGACTCCTTCCCATATAAAATGGACATTTGGTCTATCTCTGTTCCATGCTATGAGGCATGTGGCCAGCTTCAATCTCGAGCACTGCATAGTTTGGGTCCAATCCCATGTCCATTCTTTATTAGGCAATTACTCAAATTTATGATACATTTTTCTGACATTTTATTATGAAAATGTTCAAACAAGGAAAAAAGTTGAAAGAATTCTACAGTCAATCCCCATATATCAATTTTATCACATATCTATTAATCTATCTAGCCACTGATCCACCTTATTTTCCAATGTACTTTTTAATTAAGCCTTTTTGGGGAGATAATTAAAGATTCACATACAGTCATAAGAAATAATACAGTGAAATCCTGTGTTCCCTCTACCCAGTTTCCCCAGTGATAACACGGCACAAAGCTATGATGCAATATCACAACCAGGATATTGACATTAGTACAGTCAAGACAGAACATTTCCATCACCACAAGAATCCCTCTTGCTATCCTTTTATAATCATACCTACTTCCCTCCTGTTCCCACTCACCCTTAATTCCTCGTAACCACTAAGCTGTTTTCTATTTCTACAATTTTGTATTTTGAGAATGCTAAATAACTAGAACCATGCAATATGTAGCCCTCTGGCGTTGGCTTTTCCATTAAGCATAATTCTCTGGAGATCTGCCCAGGTTGTTGGGTGTATCAACAGTTCATTCCCAAGGTGTTTTCCAAGGCATTTTCACACCTAGGAAAGTTATTCATGAACTTGTGTTAAGATCACTCAATAAAATCCCTAGCAGTGTTATAGAAGGAAACATATTCTTTAGACTCTTCTTTTTTAAAACAATCATCTTATGGAGGTTTTTCTGCTCTGTGGTTATTGGCCACAAACATCTTGAAAAGTTTCCAGCATGCTTTTTGTATGTGTAAGTTGGAGAAGGGCATAAAAGTGTCAGTTGCCATATTCATCTTGTATAATATATTTGAACTTTATGCTACACTAAAACAATAAATTGTTTCTGTAATAAGGCATGGGCAATTAAACAAGCAAGAGAAACAATTCATGTGTCTTGAGTGAGATGGAAGTAGTGCAATTGAAGTAAAATAATCGCACCCCAGGAGCCAGAAGAGGAGATGTGTGCCCAAGAAAGGTGATTGGCTGATGTTTCTTTATATAATGTACAATGGAAGTGGAATTTAATTTGCAAACAGCAATCTTTAGAAATCAATTAGGAGTTTGTTCCAAATAGAGCAAACACCAGTCAGAGATTTATGGAGTTCTCTGCTTAAGGATGGAAGTTTAGCATTTAGCACTCAAGTCCTGCCCTCTGCATGTCCTTAGGAAAGACTCCCAGGGGAATAGAAAGTGGTAGGAGCCTGGTGGAATGATGTAAGAGGGCATCTTCCTGACCTCCACCTGGAAAGGCAGGCCAGCTTCAAGAACAGCAGCCCTTCTGTGCAGGGATGACAAGCTCTCTCCCATAAAGTGGCAGGGAGGTGAAGGATGGAGGAGGCTGGCCAGAGAGCTCTGTGGTGGTGGCAGTCGGGGGTGAGCTATGTCCCAGGAGCTAGAAGTTGCTGGTGGTTTAATCAAAGTTAAACAAGCATTTTTACTGTAGGACTGCTCAGACCCTTTGACATAGGCTCATGCACAGGAAAATCTACAAGATTATTCTAAGATTGTATGGTTTATAACATTATAATTAGGACTTCTCTACTATTTTAGGCCAGGGGACCTCATTTCTTTGTGAAGCTTCAACCCACTTAAAAGTTTTCTGGGTCACACTTTGTGGACTTCGGTCTGCTTGGTTCATGCCCATAAAGCTTGTGTGCACATGAATATAAGAATATAATCTCCATGCCGGCAGGAGTTTATATTCCATAACATCATTATGTTCCTTGATGTATCTTCACTACCTAGAATAGCGCCTAGTTCATAATAAGTACTCAATAAATGCTGGTTAAATGACAGAAAATAATAACTTTTATTTCTTGAGTTCCAGGAATTAGACTAGACGTTTTCTGCTTTATTTCATTTAACTCTCAAAATGATCCAGAGAACTAGCTTCCATTGTTACCCCTTTTTTATAGATAAGGAAACTGAGAAGTACAATGGTCAAATTATTTGCCCAAGGTCATACAGATAGAAGGAGGGCACGTTGGAGCTTGAATCCAGATTATAGAACTCCAAAGCTCATGTTGGTAACTGTTCCATTACATTGCTTCTAGGGAAAAAATGGAGGGGCAAATACATCAGTCCAAAGCTTATCCAGGGACCCCTCGCTGTAAGGGAACTAGTCTCAGTGAAACCACAAAACACCCCAATTTCCAAAGCTAATTGTCCTCCAAGGCAACTTCCTGGTGTGCTCAGAGATAACACATGTATCTGGAAGCTTCTTGACTACAGAGGATGGTGTACCCTCCTATAAGAAATGCAACACTGCCATGAGCAAGAGTCACCTGAGATACTTGGTTTGATCCTCATTTAGTTCTACATGATTCTTTTTGAAAAAGTCAACACTGAACACTGTAGCATTTGCAATAAAGCAGTCATGGAAACAGGGAATGTAAGGGTGGGGGAAAGGCAGGCCTTTGAAGCAATCAAATAATTGCTATAGTTTCTAAAAAGGAAATTAGAAGCATTTATTTTAGCACAGTAGATGGAAGCCCAGGAAAGAGGGCACCACAAGCTCTCACTGCTCCTAGTACATCTGTGGGAGACTTCTACCAGGCATTGCCACACACAGCAAACGACGGATGTTGATAAGGTAAAAAGCCAGGTGCAGAAAGGCATTCTAAGATCCCACTTTGGAAACTGGATGTGCTTTTCTCTGCAAGTGCTGGATTTTCATCCTAGCATTCAAGGGCCTCCGTCAGCTTCCTCCAAAGACTGGCAATAAGCTGCAGGCCCTGGGAGGGGCTGGCCCTGGCACTGGGAGCTGGCTGCTTAGCTCTGCAGGGTTCCTCTCAGCCAAGACTTAGCCAGGCAAGACTCTGCCTTTGGAAAGGCAGCTGCTCCCATGGTTAAGATGCCTACGGAGCACAAATAAATTAAGCTATTGCTGTCATTAGAAACTGTGCTGTAAGCACAGTCTAACAGCAACCGTTCCTTTATTCAAGGGATAGTTTCTTTGTACATCTTGTATTTTAGCCAAAGGTGGAAACCTGTTGCTGATTCTAGGTAAGATGTCAGCTCTGGCCCAGAGGAACACGGCCATTGGGGTAAGTAGGACATTTCTTCATTATGTTACCACAACTCAGCATAGGACAGTGGTTAAGAAGGTAAGTTGTTGAACAACATTACCTGGGTTATATTCTTAGTTCTGTCTCTCACTGATGTGTTTATTTTGAGCATGTTATTTTACTCCTCTGGGTCTCAGTTTCCCCATATCTATAATAGGGATAAAAATGAGAGCATTCATTTCTTAAGATAATGCTAAGGATTTATTTATTTTATTATTGAATCATAGCTGAGTACATTAGTGCAATCAAGGGGTACAATGTGCTGGTTTCATATACAATCTGAAACATTTTCATCAAACTGTTTAACATAGCCTTCATGGCATTTTCTTAGTTATTGTATGAAGACATT
>CAUYRH010065392.1:0-67427 GCA_963574655.1 Perodicticus potto | reverse complement strand
GCTGTCACCCTGGATAGAGTGCTGTGGCATCACAGCTCACAGCAACCTCCAATTCCTGGGCTCAAGCGAGTCTCCTGCCTCTGCCTCCCAAGTAGCTGGGACCACAGGCGCCCGCCACAATGCCTGGCCATTTTTTGGTTGCAGCTGTCATTGATGTTTGGCGGGCCCGGGCTGGATTCGAACCCGCCAGCACAGGTGTATATGGCTGGCGCCTTAGCCTGTTGAGCCACAGGCGCCGAGCCCAGATTTTGCATTTCTAATAAGCTCTTAGGTAGTACCAAAACAGCCAGTCTGAGGACCACACTTTGAGTGGTAAGGCTAGGCTCTCTCAGACAAATCTGGTTACTCCATGAACTTGCTCAGCACCTTGTAGTGCCTTTGAGAGTCTTCAGAATAAACTTGGATTCCAGGTACAGTGTGAATGTTGCCAGTTTCCCCAGTCTCACTGGCCCCCATGCATCTCATGCACTCACCTCAAAACACACTCCTCTGAAGTACCAGGATTTCTCATCTGGCGTGCCCTGAAGACGTTCATCTCTTTGCCTAGAATATCTGCTCCTTGTCCTACCCCCTTAGCCTCAACACTCCAACTGTCCAAATTCCTGTCCTTCCAATCCCAGTTCTAGTGGCATCTCCTTTGAAAGGATCCTCCCTGGATTCCCCAAGTCTGGGCTGAGCAGTGTTTAGTGAGCTCTCAAGTACCTCTTTACAGCCTGAATCATGTGGTTATGACACTGAGGCTCCCAAAGGCCTGGGTGGCCTCACTTGTTCCCACATTCCCACTAAGTGAGCACAGTTTTTGGTCCATCATGAGAGCATAACATGTGCTATTTGGAAGGACCAAATGAAGTGCCCAGAATCATGCAGCAAATCAAGTAAAAGCTGGGACTAGGACCCACACTTTCTGAATCTTGGTGTGTGCTTTCTTCTCCCTAAGCCGTGCCTCTCTATGCTAACTATGGAGGAATTAGCTCCATAGCGTTTCAAACAGATGAGGATTCAGCTGAAACTGTCAGAGTTTGGAAGTAGCAAGCCCCTCCCCCTGGCTGGCCGCTCCTTGGAACACAGGGAACTCCTGTGGTGAGGAGTCAGACAGCTCCTGAAAACACACCTCTCAGCCTCCAGGCAGCAGGACCTGGGAGCTGAAGGCATCAGGGCCAACAGGACTGTCACCCACCCCAGTGAGTCAGACGGGAGTGTCAGAGGAGAGTGTGGAAAACCGGTCAGGGAGAAGGCCTGGGAAAGAGATTCAGCCTTCACCACCTTTGCTTCTACAGGCTGCAGGCATTTCCCTCCTCACTTCTTGTGGTTTCTATTTCCTCCTTGGTCATGTGGACCCAGAGCACTGTGGGTCAGCCAGACAGATCTATGCTGGCGCAGCGGCCACAGTGGAAGGAGGGGTAGAGAGTATGGTCCGCATTATCCCCCCAGCTGGTCGAGAGGGCTGGGGTAGAAAGTAAGGGATGGGCTGGAGGGGCTGAGAATGGAGGAAGCCACATCCTGCCCCCAAATGTGCCTCCTCCTTCTATACAACATCTTCCTCTTCCACCTGGCTCCAGATTCCTACCAACAAATTCACATAGGTATTCCCCCGCCCCAGAAGGTCATGGAGGTTTGCTATGGAGTGAACCCAACTGTGTTCTCTCAAAATTATATGAGACACTATAGGCTGGGTGTGGTGGCTCACAGCTGTAATCCCAGCCCTCTGGAAGGCCCAGGTGGGTGGATTGCTTGAGCTCAGGAGTTCCAGACCAGCCCGAGCCAGAGTGAGACCTTGTCTCTAAAAAATAGTCTGGCGTTGTGGTGGGTGCCTGTACTCCCAGCTACTTGGGAGGCTGAGGCAAGAGAATCACGTAAGCCTAGACTCTGAGGTTGCTGTGATCTGTGATGCCATGGCACTCAATGCCAGGGCAACTGAGTGAGACTCTGTCTCTAAAAAAGAAAAAAGGTGCTACTGAGAAATGATGCACCAGAGGCACAGGACATGGAGCATATACTATGGTGGGGCACGTGTGCCCATACACACATTGGGCCTCCAGATAGGAATGGAGAGAGGTGGCTAGGAGTTGTAAATGGCTAATGCACCTGAGAAATTTTCTCAAAGGAGAGAGTATTTGAAATGGAGATACAGTCATTCCTCTATTACCGTGGAGGATTGGTTCTAGGACTCTACTCAGATTGCAAAATCCACAAATGCTCAAGTCCCTGATAGAAAATGATGTAGCATTTTACCGAAGTACATCCTCCTATATACTTTTTTTTTTTTTTGGAGACAGAGTCTCACTTTGTTTCCCTTAGTAGTGTGCCGTGGTGTCATAACTCACAGCAACCTCAAACTCTTGGGCTCAAGCAATCCTCTTGCCCTAGCTTCCTGAGTAGCTAGAACTACAGGCACCTGCCACAACACCCAGCTATTTTTAGAGAAGAGGTCTTGCTCTAGCTCAAGCTGGTCTCCAACACCTGAGCTCAGGCAATCCACCTGCCTTGCCCTCCCAGAGTGCTAGGATTATAGGCATGAGCCACCGCACCCAGCCGTATATACTTTAAATCATCTTGGCGCCTGTGGCTCAAGCGGCTAAGGCACCAGTCACATACACCTGAGCTGGTGGGTTCGAATCCAGCCTGGGCCCGCCAGACAACAATGATGGCTGTAACCAAAAAATAGCCAGGCACTGTGGCAGGTGCCTGTAATCCCAGCTACTTGGGAGGCTGAGGCAGGAGAATCGTCTGAGCCCAGGAGTTGGAGGTTGCTGTGAGCTGTGATGCCACAGCACTCTACCCAGAGTGACAGCTTGAGACTCTGTCTCAGAAAAAAAAGAAAAAAACTCATTTCTAGATTACATACGCTACCTAATACAATGTAAATGCTATGTAAATAATTGTGCTGTATTATTTAGGGAATAATGACAGGGAAAAAAGGTCTTTATATATTCAATACAGAAGCAATGTTTTTCCAAATATTTTTGAAAAAATATTCCAATGGTTGGACCCGCAGATGTGAAACCCACAGACATGAAGGGCTGACTGAATCAGATTTTACCTCACAGAAAAATGCACTCAGGAAGAAGGCATGTATAGATTTATTTTAAAAACTGAGCAACACGCAGAAATATTGAAAAGGGAAGGAATTGAGTAGATGAAGGTAAGGAAGAAGGGGCCAGAAGAGCAAGTGGCAGCCAAACTGTGATCCACTAATTCACAGTGACGCCTGGAAACCCAGATGGGCACCCGGGTGCAGAAAATGGGAGTGAAGGACCATTAGAACAAGATACTTTCAAACTAAAATGAAATCTTCAAAGGGCTGAGTGGGGAGGTGGCAGGGCTGAGGGCCTTAAAGCCAGCCACCTCCCAGTATGTGGACGCTTGCTTCCAGGTGGGATGAATTCTTTAATTACCTGTCTCATTTTGTCACTTGTAAAATGTAAATACTACTTACTACTTCCCGCAGGATTCAGAAAAGAGTGAAATAACACATAGCAGGTCCGCGACAAATGTTAAGCCGTCACTGTCTCTATTTAATTAAGACGTTGCCAATACCCTGCAGTTCTAAATGGTCCTTCGCAAACTGGAAGAAAACGGCCCCCCTTTCATCACATTCCTCCTTGTTGTGTGATTATCTGCCATCTACACGTCTGTCCTCTTCCCAGTCTCAGGGATTCACTGAGCCCAAAAGCGCCTTTTGTTTATCCCCGGGACCCATGGGCCTATACAGTGCTTGGCTCATCCCAGGTGCTTCCTGCAACTTTGGAGTGCTAAATGGCACAGACAGCAAGGCAGACATAAACTGTCTCTGCCAGAGTCACAGGGACGACCAGCGGCAGGGCCAGTTCTAGAATTTTGACCTCACAGTCCATTGATTTCAGGAGGCACGTGGTCTCAGACCAAACAAAGACTCCGATCTCTTCCAGCAACCTGAATTCCTTTCCAAATCCCTACCACATGGGAACTGCCCCGGAACACTGAGCACCCACTGTCACCTTCCTCTTTCTCAGAAGCATCAGCTACACTTTCACACGCGGAGCAGAATCGACGCTCAAAACAACTCTGAAAACACTTTCCTGCAGTGTGGTCTCTAAACACAGGAAACGGCAGCTGGCGGCGATGCCGGTGCTGCCTGCTCGCCAGTCAGGGCGCGAAAGCACCGCGTGTGAGTGTAAAGCTGTGATCCAGGAACAAAATAAGCCAGCAAAGCATAAACGAGACACTGTAAACACGAGTCTAACGAAAGTCCTTTGGAGTTTAGAAAACTTGGGTTAGGGACCCAGCTCTGTCCCTTGACCGGATGCATGTTTAATAACCTTTTTGAGCCTTGATTTCCCATTCTGTAAAATGGGTTTATTAATACTATTGGCATAGGTTTGCACAAAGAGATAGATATCATATGGAAGGTACTGAGGGCAGTGACTGGCACATAAAAGGTGCTTGAATGATGTTTGCCTCGGACACTTTTGAAGACCTAATATAAATTCACACGACAATATCCAGCTCTTTGGAGGAACTACGGACCTCCAAGAGGAGTAATTTACTAGCTTTTGTGAGATTCCACAGTGTCATTTACATCTCCATTTCTGGGCGCTTAGAAGAATGCTATGTACTTGTTTATTCACTACTCTATTTTTTTAAATTTAATTTAATTTTAATGTTTCTTTGTTTGGTTTCCCCACTAGACTTAGAGCTCCAAGGTAGCAGAGGCCATTCTTTATTCAAAGTTGTTTCTTTTGATCCTGGCACAGGAAAGACTTAATAAACATGTGCTTAAAAAACAAAAACAAGCCATATGAATGAGAAATTAGTGAAGGGAAGAGAAAGAGGCATCATGAACCCTTGAATATCTAAAATGATACTCTGGCCAGGTACGGCAGCTTATGTCTGTAATTTCAGCACTTTGGGATGCCAAAGTGGGAGGATAGCTTAAGGCCAGGTATTCAAGACCAGCCAAGTGAGACCTTAGCTCTACAAAAAATTTAAAACTTAGCTGGGCGTGTTGGTACATGCCTGTAGTCCCAGCTAAGTGGGAGGCTGAGGTTGGAGGATCACTTGAACCCAGGAGTTAGAGGTTGAAGTGACCTATTATTATGCCACTGCACATCAGCCTGGAGGACAAAGCAAGACCCTGTCTCTAAAAATTATAAATAAAATAAAATGACACCCTAGTATGTATTTTGGAAGGAGCCCAGCAGTAAGCAGAGAGAGGCTGAAGAAACATGAGAATACTTCCTTCTTCATCATCATCTTTTTTTCTCTTTTAAGCTGAAAACTCCCTCTGTCAAAAAAGTTATTCCAGAGCAAAGAGAACCAGCAAGGAAATAGCCTGGGATGCTTTAGCGCAAAGAGCACTCCCTGCACTATGCCTTCTCTCCATGAGAAATGGTAGTGACAGCAGAAAGAATACCAGCCCTTCTGGAGTCTTCTACCATAAGAAGTTCAAGGCTGCCCTAAGGCTATTCTATTCCTCTTCCTGATGACAATTTCAGCATTCTGTCTGTCATAAGTTCAAAGCCATCCCCAGGAGTCTCAAGTGCCTGCTTTCCTGCCCTCTGCAGCTTGACAGCTCCTTTCTTCCTCCTAAGGTTCTGTTCTGCCCTGGCTCGGTTACCCTGGTCTTGTTTGCCACCTCCTTTGCACTGAGCACTACTCCCTCCCCTAAACACTCATCACAACTCACTGTGAAGTGCCCAGAGACCAGTCAATGGCTAGACCACAAGGCGAATGCTTGCCCAACAAGTGCACGCTTGAGGTTTGCCTCTTGGGAGGCCCTTGCTCAAGTCCCATCAGGTCGGCACTACACATCCCTCAGCCCTCGAGTACGGATGGTGCATTCCCGACCAACCCTGGGAATCCTGCTTGTGCAAGCAGCTACCCAGAAGCTGATCTGTATAGGACACCCTCAGATGCCCTGTCCCCCACTCCGCAGGCTCCAGACCCCAGTCTGGCCCCGCTTGGTGCGTCAGGGACCTCAGAGATGTTCCCAACTCCAACACAGAACCCTTGGGTCCTTCCAAGGAGGCTGATCAGGAAGCGTGGCTGCACTGGATTGAACCAGCGAAAGGAAACCCTACCTAAGGAGACTGAGCATCAGGGGCCGCTGGGTTCTAGAAGTTGCTTTTTTATCACGTGAACTGAAATCTGATCCTTTCCCCAGCGATTATAACCACCCATTAAAGTTCACAGAGTAAGCATTCCCTTTTTACATGACAGGCTCCCTCCCTCCCTATCATATCACATTATAGCACAGTCATCTGCCTGAGTCTGTCTTCCCCAAGGTCAGGCCCTCCCACAGTCAGGGACTGGGTCTTCTTCATATGTACTCCTCCAGAACTTAGACAACTCCTCGGCATAGAGTCACTACTCAGGAAACTCGTTGAATTCAGGGGACCCTCTTTCTGCCCAGCCTCAATATCGTCCCTGTCTCTTGGTGTCTTCACCAGACTAAATGTCTGAGGCCCCGCACGACCTGTTTCCCAGGACAACTCAGAAAGGCAGTGCTGGTGCCTCAGACTGCAGAACATGGAAAGGGGAAATTACAAAAACCAAGCAACCCCAAACAAAACAACACAGAAACCTTTGAATGCTGAGATTCCATCATCTATAAGCTTCAGAGCCAGCTGCCTCGAAGACAGCAATCTTCTGTTTACTCAAGGCCCCCAGGGTCAGCCCATTCAGAAAGCTTCCCCAGTCACTCACAGCACATGCTGCTTCACTGAGGAGGTTTTCCTGGTGTCCAGCTCTCTTTCCTCCACAGGACAGCCCTATGTGCCACCTCCCTGCAGAGGCCCGATGGATGAGATGAGAGATCTGAGGTTCCCGGTGCAGCCAGACAGCAAGGGGGCATGGCCAACTGTTCAGTATTCCATTGGCAAGCCTGTGATCATACATTCAGAGGAAGATGAGAACTTCAGGCATTCTCCTTCCTCCTGATGCAGAAAAGTTGCTGCAGGCCTAAGGCCTGAGGTCCCCAGGAGGCTCATCTCCATTGATCAGTTGATTTTCAAGACCTGCTTACAAGCTGGCTCCCACAGGGCTCCTTGTCATTATCACCGCACTGCTGGTGTGTTGTGGATTCCTCTGACAAGGAGGACAGCAGATCTGTGCACTTGTTAGGCTGGGCAGAAGGGAAGAGGGGTATGCCTCGCATTGTGCATGGAGGAACAGAACCACCCACACTCCTAGACCAGCTCCCCCACCTCTTTGCCCCTCCCTAGAGCAGACCCACTGAACACTATTAAAATTATCCCTAGGCCCTAATTTCTAATTTCCTTCCCCAATCTCTTCCAGACAAGACTTAAGTACAAACCTGCAGGTCAGGTGTGGTGGCTTACCACTCTGGAAGGCCAAGGCAGTGGATTGTCTGAGCTCAGGAGTTTGAGATCAACCTGAGCAAGAGCAAGACCTTGTCTCTACTAAAAATAGAAAAAAAAAAAAAAACCCAAAAAAACTAGGTGGGAGGTCTTGAAGAGGTTGGGGAGGGAAATTAGAAACACACTCTTGCCAAAGCCTTAGAATGGCTTATTAGGTGCAAAGTCTCCTTCTGCACCCCACTCAATACTGTGATTCTAAAGATAGTGACCTTAACCACCATGCCGGTCATTTATCGCGCACTTAAGGGTCAGGCTCTGCACTGGCCACTTTTATATGTATCATGTCATTTAATCCTCATGACAATGACTTTAGACAGATATCCCTACCTTCATGCACAGATGACAAAACTGAGGCTTAGAGGGGTTTAGTAACTTGATGAAAGTGGAATAGGAATTTGAACGTATGTCAGTTTCACCGCAAACTCAAGTACCAAACCACTATGCGTTCTGCCTGAGGAGCTCCTCCTGAGGTCATAGGAATAGGACTAAACTTCCAATTTCTACCATGGAGTTTTGTTTACAGCAGCAGGAGGCTGGAACAGGTGCTTGGCAGGGACTTGTTGTCCTGTGACTCCTTCGTACAACCCTGTGCTCAGCTTTTCACAGCTGGGAGCTGAGATGGGTAGTGTACACATACAGGTGGTCCCTGGGTTATGAATGAGATAGGGTATGGAGGTTCTTTTCTTTGAGACAGAGTCTCACTTGGTTGCCCTCAGTAAAGTGCAGTGGCATTACAGCTCACAGCAACCTCAAACTCTTGGGCTCAAGTGATCCTCTTGTCTCAGCCTCCCAAGTAACTGAGACTACAGGCACCTGCCACTACTCCCAGCTAGTTTTTGTTGTTTTTTTTTTTTTTTACTATTTTTAGTAGAGACAGGGTCTCGCTCTTGCTCAGGTTGGTCTCAAACTCCTGAGCTCAGACCATCTACTGCCTTGGCCTTCCAGAGTGGTAAGCCACCACACGTGACCTGCAGGTTTGTTCTTAAGTTGAATTTGTAAGTTGGAACAGGTACATTAACCTATTATCTATAATAGCCTGTTTATAAATGTGAGATGTACGCAAGTCAGATGTTTGTAACTTGGGGACTGCCTGTACACATACACATTCAAATGCAGATACACACACACACACACACAAACACACACACGCACGCACGCACAATCTTCCAGAAAAGGCAATAACATCATTGCAACTCCAGATCACATCACCAGACGGCTAACCATACTGCAATTAGCTGGGGCCCAGTAACAGACCAAACCAATGGGCAATTCAGGTTGCTCTCTTGACCCCGGTTCTGTGTAATCTAGGAACATCACATCACTAATGTGGACCTCAAGTTTCCTTCCTTTTGCTATTTATCAAACTTTACCAAACACCAGTTATAATTCAGTGCTGTGGGTGTTGGCTAAGGACTCGGACTCTGGAGTCAGACTGCCTGGGGTTTGCATCCTGGTTTTACCATTTACCAGCTGTGGGATGTTGGGCAAGTTCAAACCTCTGTGCTTCAGTTTTCCCATCTGTAAAGGAGTATAATAATAGTTCTCATGTCATGAAGTTTTTTGTTTGTTTTTTTTTTTTTGAGACAGAGTCTCACTTTGTCACCCTTGGTGGCATCATAGCTCACAGCAACTTCCAACTCTTGGGCTCAAGCGATCCTTTTGCCTCAGTTTTTCATTTTTTAGTAGAGACAAGGTCTCACTCTTGCTCAAGCTGGTCTCAAACCTGTGAACTCAGGCAATCCACCTGCCTCGGCCTCCCAGACTGGTAGGATTACAGGCATGAGCCATTGCACCTGGCCTCTCGTGGAGTTATTACGAGAAATAAACAGAAATAACACACACAAAAGTGTTTAAAATATTGTTTGCCACAGAGCAGGTAGGGCAAGAGACAACAATTAAGGAGTTAGCAACTACTAGACCTCTCTTCTGTGAGAAAGGTCATGAACTAAGGAGAAGGCAGACCAGGTGCTTCTACACTCGCAAGCTGTGGTTGACAGAAGAGCAGCTCTGACAGTTGTCCACGTTCTCATCCCCAGAACCTATAAATATGTCACTTCACATGGCAAAGGGATTGTACAGATGGGATTCAGCTAAGGGTCTTGAGTTGGGGAGATGCAATCATAAGGAAAGAGTGAAGCAGGAGAGTCAGAGATAGCAGATGTGATAAGAGAAGCAGAGGTTGGAGCGATGAACTTTGAATAGAGAGGGAAGGGCTGCTAGCCAAGGGATGCAGACAGACCCCAGAAGACAAGTCAAGGGCACAGATTCCTTCCTGGAGCCTCCAGAAAGAACACAGCCCTATGGACTTTGATCTTAGCCTCCAGTACTCATTTCAGACTTGTGACCTCCGAATTGCAAGGGACTAAACTTGTGTTTTTTTTAAGCCACTGCATTTATAGTAAATTTTTTTATAGCACAATAGAAAGCTACTACACATGCCTTTGGCTATATTTGCTGTGTTTCACAAACCCTCTTGTATTTCACAAAAGCCACTCGCTAACTCATTATGACTCATGTCCCTACCTCCAAAAAGAGATGAAGTATAAATTTAAGCTCCCAGGAGGAAGTATTCACTGGGGTGGAAGTGGCTTCCCGAGTGGCCCCTCGTATTCCTCTCTGAAACGACGGAGCTTGGCGAGGGAGGGGGACTAGAACAGCCCGCCACACACCACGCAAAACCAGCAGTTCACGGACTTTCTGGGAGAGTCTCAAAGTACCAGGACCCAACGGTTGATAACAGATAATAGTATCGTTTTGCATCTGCATGACTTTTTGTGGTTTTCATTATTTTTATATCCATTGCCTCATTCAGATTTCAACCAACCTATAGAAATAACTTGTTCAAAACCACATCCTCAGAGAATGGAAGATCCAGAACTTGAACCCAGTCTTTTGTCTCTAGAACTAATGTTCTTTCTGCAAGATCTATCTTGTCCTTACCTTCATGGGTGGGGAGTGAGACAACCACGGATCCCTCCCAGCATCTCTGCCTGGTGTGAGTGGCACTTTCTCACTCATCCATCCCACCCTCCTCCTCAGAGGTGGCTTAGCTTCGTTTTCTATCAGCTGAGATGCAAACAGCTGGTGAGCAATCAGAGAAGGGTGAGAGGAAAAGACAAGACACACACTATGAAAGGGTTAATGTGGACAAGGGATCAGCCTGTTCCTCTACAAAAGAGAGTCAAAACTGGCCAGCACAGTGGCTCCTGCCTATAATCCCAGCACTCTGGGAGGCTGAGGCGGTAGGATCACTTTGAGTTCAGGATTTTGAGATCAGCCTAAGCAAGAGCAAGACCCTGTCTTTACTAAAAATAGAAAAAAAAAGAAAAAAGAAAAAATTAGCCAGGTGTAGTATTGGGTGCCTATAGTCGCAGCTCCTCAAGAGGCTAAGGCAGGAGGATCCTTGTGCCCAGGAGTTTGAGGTTGCTGTAAGCTGTGATGATGCCAGGGCACTCTACCCAGGGTGACAGGGTGAGACACTGTCTCAGGAAAAAAAAAAAAAAAAAGCCCAGAGTCAAAACTTTGTACTTTTTTCCACGAAAGCTGTTTCCCTCGAGCCTGAACTCAGGGAAGTAGCTTAATGTGGAAAAAAGAAATTGTGGTCCAGACTGGGGTCAGCTGACCCGAGCTCTGCTTCTGTCACAGACCAGCTGGTGGAGCTTAAAACACGAGGCCAGGCGCGGTGGTTCATTCTCCCTCTAGCACTCTGGGAGGTCAGGGGGGTAGATTGCTTGAGCTCAGGAGTTCAAGACCAGCCCGAGCAAAAGTGAGACACGTCTCTACTAAAAATAGAAAAACTGAGGCAAGAGGATCACTTGAGCCCAAGAGTTTGAGGTTACTGTGAGCTATGAAGCCAGCAGAGTCTACCCAGGGTGACAGCTTGAGACTATCTCAAAAAAAAAAAAAATTAAAAAGTCATACAAAAAAGAGTATTGGACTAGACAAGTTCTATGTAGCAATTCTAGCTGTCTATTTCTGAGAGTCAACCTCTGGAGGTTTTTTCCAAACAGGGCATAATATGAAATTATTCGGGACAGAATATGAAATTCCTTGCACTATCTACTGGCCTTCCCAAATCCCTCCCTCCCAGACTGAAGGAGAGTTCTGCTCTCATCTTATTTGTGCTTTGCCTTGAATCCAGCGCCATTGAATCCATCCATCAGCCTGTCTGGGGACGTTACCCTTCCCCTCTCATGCACCCGCCTCCTCTGTCTCTCCCACTGCGTTTACCACACTTGATCATAATTTTCTATCTTCTACACTGGATGTTGGTTCCTTGCGGGTGGAGATTATACGTAATTATTTTTCTACTCATTATTTTTGTACTCTGACTCCAATTATGATAGGATATAATAGTCGCCATAAATGCATGCTGATGTGTCTACACAATACATTTTTTTTTAAAAAAAAAGACAGCATTACAGAGGGAAATGGTGAACGTGGTTCAGGATCTTGGGAAGGTCACTTTGTCTCTTCCCAGGTCATTTGGAAATAATCTCCTGTGCTTTAAGTCACAGGGTAAAGCTTCATATGTCTTGGGGGAGAAGAGAAGAGAAAAGGAGAAGAGAGGGAGGGAAGGGAAGCCAGATGGGTCAAGGTTGCAGTAGTTCTCTGGGACAAGTAAAGTCTGATTAGGCAAAAAGGGGGGAAGGGATGGGCAGGCGGTTTAAGGAGAGGTGGATTCAGCTGGGTATGGTGGCTCACACCTGTAATCCTAGCACTCTGGGAGGCCAAGGCGGGTGCATTGCCTGAGATCATGAGTTCAAGATGAGCCTGAGCAAGAGAAAGACCTCGTCTCTAAAAATAGCCAGGCACTGTGGTGAGCACCATAGTCCCAGCTACTTGGGAGGCTGAGATAAGAGAATCACTTGAGCCCAAGAGTTTGAGGATGCTGTGAGGTGTGATGTCACAACCCAAACTCTTGGGCACTATACCGAGGGCAACAAAGTGAGACTCCATCTCAAAAAAAAAAAGGAAAGATGGGTTCAGAAACGACAGTTCAGAGGCCTCTAGCTGAGAGTCCCGGCAACCCTGCACACGCGTTTGTGTGTTTGAACCGACTGTACACAACAGCAGCCACTCAGGCAAATTTCTTTCCTACTCTCTAAGTGCTCCCTACCGAACTTAAAAGAATAAACATTTAGAGGATGAATACTTTCAGTAAATATTTTTGAATGGGGCACAGTCAACATGGAAGTAGGATTGTAAACAATCCTGTTACCTAATAACACAGAGAAGGTTCATCCAGAAAAAAGAAACAAACCTGAAAGAAATCGGAAACATTTGTCTGCCTCTGGCCATCTGTGCTGTCAGCTTCCCCTTGGCATTTTCCGGACTCCTGTGAGCTGCCACTGAGCTTCCCACTCTGTGTGGGAACAGCCCTGGGCCTGGTGGAGTTCGCTGCCACAGTGGCTTTTATGTACAAGAATGCTTATGTTTCCTCGGGGGCAAGGGAACACAATTGGAGGTGTCACACAAACAGCTGGTGACTGTGCAGAAGGGAAGACGTCCCTTTGATTAAAAAGATGCCCGTGAGCAGTTTATTTACCCCAGGTGACATGCAAATTCATGAAGTGTCCACGTTTCCAGGTGCCAAGGTACTAACCTCCTTTCTTATTTAACTAGAACTTTGGTTGTATTCTGCAAGCAAGCACATTACGTACCAATTTGAAAATTATACTAATACACACTAGTTGAATGACTCCCCACCGTTGTAAGTGCCTCGTATCTTTCTTTCTTTCTGTTTATTTACTCCCTAGATTCTAGAGAATAGAATCTAGAGAGTGCCAGCGAAGGCGAATATCAACAATCCTGAACCGTTTTCTTTAAAGGCAGAGAAGAATTTGACAATAAAGCACCGGGAAAAACAAAACAAAAACAGGAACAGGAAGGCCGAATGTTCGGGAACAGAGAAGCACAGACGCGGCAGCGAGAGTTCCCTTGTGCTGTTTGAAAACCCTTGTCCATGTCACCCTGAAGTCACCAGAATTTCAAGGGACCAAAGAGGTGGTTGACTTCAACCCCTTTCACAGCTGAGACCACTGAGGCCTGAGAAGGAAAGGGATGAATGTGAGGCTGAGTAGCTAATAGGCGAGAGGGAAGTGAGAGCGCAGAGCCAGGGTTTGAAAGAAAGGTAGACCTAATTTGCTTTGTGGGGTCAGATCACCAGGCTACCACCTGAGGGCTGGGCGCAGAATCCAGAACCCTCGGAGCGTCCGTAAGGCTGTGTTCAGCCAGGCCTAGCAAGGCAGACTTGCTACTCCGAGGGTCCCTGTGCACGATTTGCAGTTGAAGAGACTGGCTAATTCAGAGAGCCGGGTGGTAGAACCTGACATTTGTCTTTTCCTCCCCAGGACTGCACGGAACGTCGGAGGATGCTGTGGACACGGTGAGAGCTCGGTTTCTGCAAGTTCACCTCGGACACCTCACCATAGACCTCATCGACCTCATCCTCCATAGGTGGCAAAGAGCATGACTGCCCAGTCAGGACCGTGGGGATGTGAGCAAGGTGGGACAAGAAGGAGACTGCCTATCACATACCCCGAGTGGCTGGCCAGGGTCCAGAGCACCCCACTCATTTTCTAGAGAAAAGCCAGAGATTCTCCCCATAAGCCTCCGGACAAACACCCAGTGGACCCTGGGAGAATCCTCCCATGGAGAAGACCAGAGTGCTCAGCCTGAGGAGGACTGCAGGCTTCTCATTCTCCCGGCCTTGACTCTGCATCCTGCTTGGGGCTGTGCCCATCACGGCCCAGAGAGGATCTGTTCTTGGGCACTTCTCTCTCTCTCTCTCCCCGGGGCTCAAGGCTGATTCCATTTGAGAGGAGTCAGAAGGCAACCATATGGCGCCCCTTCAAATCTCAAGCCCTCGCCATTTATTACAGTCAGCAGTTGGGCGGCACTAGCTCTGCTCTGGGTTTGCTGCCACGTAGGCCTGGCACCCCTGCGGACACTTGAGCAAATGAGAAGCCCAGGGACAGAATGTGGGATGGCAACAGAAAGCATCAGCCGGATTCTAACTCCCTCACTACTTGATGGCCACAGCTCAGTGAGAAACGTGAAAGGGGAGGGCACCCAAGGCGCCAGACAACAGAGGGAGTCGCGTGGAATAACATCACCACTTGAGCGGCAATAATTGCCACCCGCTACTGAGGGTTTGCAAATGCCAGACTCTCTCCAGCTGTTTGCATGGATTGGCACTTTTAATCCTCACAATGGTCCTTCAAGGTAAGGATTGTCACTGTTAGCATTTTACAGACAGGAGAACCAAGGCTCCGTTCAGCTAAGCCAAGGTGACCCAGCTGGTAAGGGGTAGAGATGGGATTCAAACCCAGGCTGTCTGAACAGCTGCCGCACATTCAGACTTCTGTCTATCAAGACAGGAGGGATGGGGCAGATCAAATGGGATCTCTCCAGTTTCTGGCTGCCAAGCAAAGGGACGCCCCCTTAACACACATGGATCCTGCTGGGAGCAGGGTGGTATTGATGGTACCACCGCCATGTCATCAGCTGGATTTTGCAAAGTTAGTGGGAGACGTGATTCCCTAGTTTTGCTGTCTCTCTGAAAAGCAAAGCCTTTACTGTCCACTTACTGAAAGGCAGCTGGAGTTTGAAGTGGCAGAAGGCAGGGAGCAGGGTAGTGACAAAAACCACAGGACAGAGCCATAAGGCAGGATGCTCTTCAATCTCTGTGCCATTTAATCTTCTGAATATCAAGTTTCTCATCATCTTATTAGTGCCTGAGACTTGCTAGTGATTACTTATGAATCGCTTTGTAAGCTCTAAAATGTCTAGAAACTCATAGTATTATTAGAAATTAGGCGTTAGAGGGAATTGTCGTAGAAGCAGCGTGCAAGGGGTTATAATTACCCTGCTATCCAAATGCCTCCAGGTCTACTCAGCAATAACAAGAGAAAAACTACACGCAGGTTGGGTCTCAGAAGTATTATTCTGAAGGAAAGAAGCCAGGTACCCAGCATGCCTCACACGATTGCACTTGGAGGCAAGGCAAACTAGTCTGCAGTAAGAGAAAGCAGACTGGTGGTCACCCAGGGCTAGGGCTGGAGGGAGGACCAACTGCAGATTCACAGGTGCATCCATCTGTCAAAATGCATCAGTCTTTAAATTGGTTTAGTTTCTTGTGCATAACTTATACTTCGACAAAGTTCAAACAGAAGACATGTCAAGGCTTTCTTATTTTGATCAGGACATTGGTGTAGCCTAGAAAGTTCACTAGACTGGCAGTCTTGGCCTGAGGCTGTTATGGCAACAGAACCCCCATGCGCCCACTGTGTGACCAACCTCGAGCAGGTCCCTGAGCTCCCTCAGCTCCCTGAGCCTCAAGTTTCCTCATCTTCAAAAGGAGACACACATCGTGGGGACTGCTGTGGGGTATTTAATGCATGTGGCAGCAATTTTAAACTTTGCAACAACACACAAATGTACAGGAACGTTGCGTGGGTGTGTGGTCATGGCAGGTAGAATAGAGACTTCCTTGCCCTGCCCACATATAAGAGCCTGTCGGCTGCAAGGTAGGCGCTGGTTTTTCTTCTCTTTCAATCCAAGGCCCCTGCAGCCCCCGCCCTGGAGTCAGTTACATTTCAGAGATGCTGAGTTGGCCAAGTGCTTTCAGAGGATCCAATGTCAACTAACAGGTAAGCTGGAGAAAGGCAGAGAAACCAGATCCTTTAATTCGTGGGCTCCAAATGATGCTTCTCAACTCCTGGCGCAGCCAACTTTGAGCTGCTTTTATCTTTGGGCAGTGAGGCACAGCAGGCACAGCTAACACAGCTGACTGCCTAAAGCCATTCCAGCTCTTTCCTTCTGCCACTGTCCTGATCTTTAACTAGGTAGTGTTCAAATATTCTCAGTAAAAACAAAGTACATGTAATTGCTTGCCAGACACCTCAACCACCATCTCCCCTTCTCTCTGTTCTTCCAACCCAACACATCAATACCATAACAGCATCTTGTGTCCAGATTCTATTTTTAACTTCCCCAAGTTCTTCCCCGTCCATTATCTCATTTTATCTTCACAAAGCCCCATGACTCACAACTGATACTGCTATATACAGAAGCTGATTAGAATATTGAGGGAAAAGGGTTAAATGAAAAAACACAAAAGCTTCATGTATTAGTTAGAAGCTGGCCCAGAGCTCAGGACCTCTGACCACTGACGAAGTGTCCTTCCCAGGATTGTCCTCTCTCAATCGTTAGGAAACATTGAAAGCTAGTTGCTGTAGACAAAGTTCCAGCCACGGGTAGCTTTTAAATTTAAAAATTAAAAAAAAGGGGGGGAGGGGAATGTCAGGGTTGTATCAACAAGGACTCAGATTCAATTATTCATCAGCTTGCTCCCAGCCCCAGCGTTGGCCCCAAGTTGCAGAAGAGATGAGAGGCTCTCTCCCCAGAGACTGCAGAGTGCAAGTCAGGTTGTGCAAAGTGACAGCTCTTATCAGAGCCCTGGTCTGCCTTCTCCAGTGTTAGGCTCAGCCTCCCTGGCCTCTGAGGCCTCTTCTTCCCTAGGCCTTTGCTTGACACACACTCTTCATTTTCCCTCTGGCCGACCTAACTTGCCTAGAGGAAGTTGGACCTTTATTTTTAGAACTTTTGGAACAGAGAAGTCTAAGTAGACATAGAAAGAAAAAGGAAGGGATAGGCCATTTTGG
Organism: Perodicticus potto; assembly: GCA_963574655.1. NCBI lineage: Eukaryota > Metazoa > Chordata > Mammalia > Primates > Lorisidae > Perodicticus > Perodicticus potto. The sequence goes on along the minus strand of CAUYRH010065392.1, from coordinate 50,401 downwards.
CCCCTTGAAACTTTCCTTCCTGATGCCTCCCTAACACCTCTTTTTCCTTGTATTTGCACGTGCACACACACACAATGTTGAAAACACCACCCATGTGGCAGGTTCTCCTACAGCAGTGTCTAAGGTGGACCAAAGTTCATACAGTGGGATAGAAAAAACCTAGCCTAGCATGGGGGAGAAAGGAGCTGCAGATAGCACACCCTGAGAGCACCCTTCTTGAGCCATTCCTGCAGCCCCTTCTCCTCTTAGCTCTGTTACCTAACAAGCATGCAGTTATTAATGATGCTTCCCCAGAGGGAGCCAGCAAGGCCCTGTAGAGGGTAAGTGACTTCTGAGACCAATGCACAGCACAGCAGGGGTTGGGATGGGACTTGCCTTGATGGCCTTGGCCCACTCTACTGGCCTCCCCAGAGCCCAGCTGAAGTGTCCCTTCTTGCTGCTGAGTAACACAGATCCAGTTAAACCAATAGGGGAAATCAGAGCTGACAGCCCTAGCTACTGTCACTCTTTGAAAGGGTCACATTTGAAGCGACTGTCACATCCCTTCTTGAGGCACCACATCTAAGTCTTCCTGAACCCAAGAGACCATGATTGCTCTTTCCTACTTTGGATTTTTATTATGCTCCACCCTCCGGGCTAAGGCTCAAGAAAGAGGCTTCTCATAAACTAAGCCTGATGCCCTTGCTCTCTTTCTTCTCAGCTCTCCAAGATGAAGTTAAAATCCTGCTCTCTCAAATCTCTGATGGCCCCTCTTCTGACTGGCCTGTTATTAAGGGAAAGGCCAAGTACAGCAGCCTGTCTGGGTTGAGATAGGAGAGGGAAGCACGGCAGGCCAGGGATTACAACTAGATCAGGCAACCTCTAAGGCCTCTGCCCACTTCAAGGCAGAGAGTTTAAAAAAGGCAGAGCAGCACACCCAACCTCCCTCTCTCCAGGCCTACTCTTTGTTACCAACATGGTAAAGAGAGGTTGTATTAGGAGTAATAATAATAATATAATACCTGTGATAGGCTAAATAATGATTCCCCAAGGGATATCCATGTCCTTATCCCTGGAACTTATGAATGCTACCTTAGCTAGAAAAAAAAAAAAAAAGACTTTGCAGATATGATTAAATTAGGGGTCATGAGATGGGGAGATAATGTTAGAATCTCCCCAACACATGTATGTATGATCAAATACAGCCTTACAAGAGACATGTGGATAGACGTTTGACACAGAGAGGGAAAGACAACATGACCAAGGAGAGAAGAAAATGATAGGATCACAAGGCAAAGAATACTGGCCCCCACCAGAAGCTGGAAGAGGTAGTGAACAGATTCTCCCTAAAAGCCTATAGAAGGGAGCAGCAGCCTGTTACCACCTTGACTCCAGGCCCAGTGATGCTGATTTGGGACTTCTGGTCCCTAGAATTGTAAGCATAAATTTCTGTTGTTTTAAGCCATCCAGTTTGTGGGCATTTGTTATAGCAGCCACAGGAAAGTAATATAGTAGCTAATACTTAATGATTGCCCACCATGTGCCAGCAACTATTCTAAGCATTTTACCCACATTAAGTCATTTCCAACCTGGCCCTAGGTGATGGGAGACCTGGGCTATACAGACATAATGACTCAGTTTGAATCTCAGGTTACTGTTGTGACTTTAAGCCAGTTATGTAACCTTTCTAAATCTCAGTTTTCCAATTTATAAAATGGGCCTGCAGTACCTTCTTCATTGAGTTACTGGGAGGATAAAATAGGTAATAGAGATAAGGTACTTAGAACAATACACAGTTTATGTTCTCACTATCTGTCTTTAAAAGAAGAAAAAATATATATATATAGCACTCAATCCATGTTAGCTAATATGAGATGTCAGGGTTTAGCAAGCCCAAAATTAGACTGACATACTGATCTGTCAGGACACAGACAAGGCCTCCTAGACTCACTGCAGGAAGAAAGATGTCCCCTTAAAACCAGTTTGAGCAGCAAATTTGATAGTCTGAGGAGTTAAGTATTTCTTTCCTTAATTAAGCAATTTAGGTCTTTCATGTTGGCCTCATTTCAGAAAAGGCAGTTGCCTGGGACTATGCTAATTCTGCATCATTTCCCAGCTGACTTCCTGGCTCCTACCTCCAGTTTTTAAGGAGAGCATTGCACACTGACCATCCACACAAAGGCCCTAACTTGCAGCATCCACACCTCACACACCTTTGCCCAGCTAAGGACTTCTCCCTGAAACTCTGCTATCAGGAACTGGAGCCCTAGTCTTCTGAAGTCAGCAAGAAGCACAAACCTCAGCCCATTTTGCAGCTTTCCAAGGTTTTTCCCACCTGTCTCAGCAAGATAAATTCAAGGTCTGCTTTGATTAAGAGGTTACGACCAAGTTAGTAAAGAATACCCAAGGTTTGTCCTGGGGCAGGAGAAAGGAGACCTAAAGTTATCACCTAGAAAACTGGGGAGGAAATAAAAGAACTTTTATTTACTTGGCCCTTCTGGATAAAGTTTGTCCAACTCTGCTATTCAGGTGATGTAATGCAAAGGGGTAAAGAAGCTGAGCCCCAAAGGCTCCCAGGCCTGGTGTCCCCACCTAAGAAATCTGCAGCCAGAGATTAACAAGGGCCTGGCTACTGGCCTTGACTTCCCCTTAGGCACGGTTCCAGCCCCTCAGACTTGAGCTGATCAGCTTAAGAAGACTCCTACCGCTGCTGCCCAGTGCTGGCAACCAGGCCTCTCCCAGGCAGGCTGCAGGGGCAGCCACCTGCGCTCTCTCTGCCCTTCCCTACCCCACTCTCCGGGAGGAACGATGGAGGACAGCTCCTCCTCCGTACTCCCGGGCACCCACAGATTTCTGCGCTGCCGTCACCACTGATGAGAACCCAGGTCCCCTGGAAGGATCGTTTCCCCTTCTGGTTCCATCTTCCTATCAGTGAACACGCAGCTACACCCACGCCCGCGCTCCTCCTAGTCCAGAGAGAGACCTCCGGAGCTGGAAGCCGCTGCACTGGGCGCCAGCCTCCCTGCCCCTCAGTCCCTTGCCGTTTCCCAGCCGCTAGAGGATCCCAAGCGCGTCCTGCGTTCGCGATGGAGAGGGTTCCCGAGTCCTCTGCGCGGCCCCGCCTCCCCAGGGGCTCGGCGCCGGAGCCCTAGCGGAGCGCGCGAGGGAACAGCGTAGCTCCACCCGCCGGAGCCGGGAGCCGGGCACGCTGTCCGGGATTCGAATCTAGTGCTCTCGCCCCCAGCTTCAGGCATCCCGACGGAAGCCCCCAGGCCAGCGCTCCCGCGCCGCGTCTTCTCCTGCACACCCGCCCGGAGACGAGTCCCGGGCTGCCAGCGCGCCCATCCCGCCCCCAACAGGTCGTGGGCAGCGGGGAGCGCGCCGCCCGGGAGGCAGGCGCCGGGAGGCGAGCCGGAGCGAAGCCGAGGGCCGGCGGCGCAGGGCGCGAGGGGTCGCCGGGGCTGCAAGCCCGGACACTTACGCGCGGGCTCTGGGGAACCCCATGGAGAGAAGCACGTCCAGGGCCGATCCATGCTTGATGGTGCCGGGGCGCTGCTGGCGGTTCCTCCGGGGGGTGACTTTGCTGTACAGCTCCTCTCTCGCAGCCATGCCGAGTGGGCTGGGGTTGCCGTACTGAGCCCTGGCTCAGCGGCCAGCCATCGCTGAGGAAGGCGCCCGAGCCCGATCGTCCGAGGAGCGGGAGGAGGGAGTCAGACTGGGGCAGGGGAGGGGGCCCGGGGACCGAGCGCCGGGCGGGAGGCGGCGGCGGAGGCGGCGCTGCGAGCTTCCCCAGTGTCGAGACTCTGACGCTTCCTGGTGAGGCCACCGGAGCCACCGCGCCGGCGAGCAGCTTCTGCGGGACGCGCCGTCAGCCACTCTGGCCCCGGGTGTCCCCAGCACTGCGCCCGCAGCAGCCCTCGCTCCTCCGCCCCCCTCCTGCTCCGCTTCTAGCAGTCCGGGAATTTGCAATGAGTAATTTTTGAATGGATCAAAAAGGAAAAGGAGCCTTGTGGGCTGGCCCTGCCTTGCCAGTACCCGGGCCCCGCCCCTCTCTTAAAGGGGCAGCGCTGCCCCGGGCTGCTCTCGGCCGGGCGCGAGCGGTAGTTGGCTGCTCGGGGCCGAGGATCTCAATCGGTGACTGCAGCCTGTGTGCTTCGGCTTCCCCAGGGCCCCAGCCCTCTCCTTATCTTGCATATCACTCCAGCTGGGGCTCCAGACGCCAGATCAGCTCATTTCAAGTTTCATGTGGTTGAACATGGGGTTAATAATGGAAATCAAGTGAACCGGTGAATGGCATTAATGGAACAGAAGGCCACACCGTAAGGCCCAGGTAAAAGGTTTCGCTTCTAGTGCTGTTAGGACCCCTGGGAGCTGAGTTCCCATCAGCCCGCCAGGTGACCACACTGAAGGTCTCTTGACTGGTGGGCGACTGGACAGCGTCCTCAGGGGAAAAAGCAAGATCTCAGGTTCTCAGAATGGCCAGGAACTGGGAGGGGAGGGGCGGGAGGGAGAAGGACCAGAGGGAGGAAAGGAGAAGAGGGAAGGGAAAAAGAAAGGAGGAAGAAGGAGAGGAAGGAAGGGCCAGGAGAGGAGAGGGAGAAGGAACAGAGAAAGAACGCTTCCTGATTGATTGCAAGAGGCGTTTGAAATGCAGTAGGCTGATGTTCAGGAGGGAATGAGGATCCTCTCAATAAAAGGATTCAAAGAAAGACTGACTCACCCCTGCACAGTCATGATAAGTGAATTGCATCCTAAGTTGGACAAAACAACTCCTCTGGCAGAGAAGGTAGAAGTCCTATCTACGCCCCACACTGTGGGGCTGGAGGATGTTAAAGCTCCGTCTCATTTGCACACAAAGTCATTGTCCTCAGTGAGAGACAAGGGCCCCACGTGGCCTAATGGAGGAGGCACAGAGTGAACCCTAGCTGTTCCTCTCTTTCGGGTGATAATGATAACAAAACGTTGCATGTATTGAGCTATTGTATGTGCCAGTCATTGTGCTAAGTATAATGAATGAATTAACTCACTGAATTTTTACAATGACCCTGTGGGATGTGTACGATCATTATCCTAGTTTTATAAATGAGAAAACTTAGCTCAGAGAAGTTGAGGAAGATTACGAGCTGGTAAATTCATAGCGGGAGCTTTTATCTGCCGAGGTGTCTTGGAGAAGTTACTCCTCCCCTCTACAGCCCCATTTCCTCATTTGTGGGGATCTGATCCTGGTAACCTAGCTTTACACACGCTGGGCACTTCCGAAATGTCGGCCACTACCCTTTCCCTGCTTTGGGGGCAGGGGGAAGGATGGTGACCAGCACCCATAGAGTAGCTTTTAATGTTGTTTTATAAGACATCTAAAGGAAATGATACAGCGTAATTCCCTAAGCTCGAAATTGGCTTTCTAAAGAATATCCAGTGCTGTTTGGAAGTAAGGAGATAAGACAGCTCCAGCTTAAGCACCACTGAGCATTATTCTGCCGCCTGCCCAATGAAGGATGAAAGAAAGCTTATGCCTGCCAGGTGGGGGCTTCTTCTAGAGCAGAGAGGGGTGTCCTGGAGACCCTGTAGAATGCTTTTCCAGGGCATGGAGCAAAAAGCAGGACTGGCCCAGAAACACCATTCCCCACTAGACTAGCCTCCTTGGGCGTGTTCAGTAAAGCATGCTTACCCGATATTCTATTTTCCAAATGCCTGGGCTGAGAGTCAAGTGATTTGGATCCTAGCCAAGAGGTAATAATGTCTGTGCTTCATAAACCACCAAGCACTACACAAATAATAATAACTCAAATTTATTGAGTACTTACTATATGCTGGTGCTGTTCTCAGCTTCTAACACATGTAACTCATTTAATTCCTTGACAAGGCTATCAAGGAGGTACTACCATATTATCAGCCACTTTACAAATAAAGATGCTCATGTAGCCAGAGGTCAAGTATCTGTCCAATGTGGCAGAGCTGGGATTGGAACTCTTGCCATTTGGCCAAATGACCACCACTTACCTTCATTGTTATGATGATAAAAGCATGTTAGCCTTTAAGATAGCATTTTGATTCTTCCTCTGCTCCTTGACATAGAATTATTGGATGTCTTCTTCTACAGAAAAATTGAATTAATTGTCTTTTCCCTGCCTCTAGGCAAATAGTGAGATAGAGGAAATGATGGATATAAAAATAGTTTTAGGATGGCAGGGCATGGTGGCTTACGTCAGTAATCCTACCACCCTGGAAGGCTGAGTCAGGAGGATCCCTTGGGCTCAGGAGTTCGAGACCAGCCTGAGCAAGAGCAGGACCCCGTCTACCAAAAATAGAAAAACTATCTGGGCCTCGTGGTGGGCACTTGTAGTCCTGGCTACTTGGGAGGCTGAGACAAGGAGATTGCTAGAGCCCAGGAATTTGAGGTTGCAGTGAGCTATGATGATGCCACTGCACTCTAGCAAGGGTGACCCTGTCTTCCCTCCCACCAAAAAAAATCATTTTTGACCAGACGCAAAGGCTCACACCTGTAATCCCAGCACTTGGGAGGCTGAGGTGGGTGGATTGCCCGACCTCACAGATTAGAGACCAAAAATAGAAAAACTATCTGGGCCTCGTGATGGGCACTTGTAATCCTGGCTACTTGGGAGGCTGAGACAAGGAGATTGAGCTAGATCTTGTCTCTAAAAATAGCCCAGTGTTGTGGCGGGCACCTGTAGTCCCAGCTACTTAGGAGGCTGAGGCAAAGAGAATAACTTAACCCCAGGAGTTTGAGGTTGCTATAAGCTATGATGCCACAGCACTCTACCAAGTATGACAAAGTGAGACTCTGTCTCAAAAAAAAAAAAAAAGTAGTTTTAAGTAGCCTGGATAAAGCACTATCATTTATTTAGATGTGAACTATTTTGTCTGGGGCACTGTTACTGAAGCCCCAGCTTGGCTTCTCCACCCTTTTTAGTTTAGTGTCAGCACTCATTTGGGACTATTGTCCCCAAGCACAACTATCCCAGATCTAAGAAACTGAAAACTGGGAACTATTTCATAGTCTTAAATTTGTCCCTGGGACTCAGCAGAGGGCTGGGCCCGTTGCAGGAGCAATGGTTGTTGATTGGGTATTTATTGTATGAGGCCAAGTTACAAAGTAGGAAAGACCAAGTCTGAAAGGAGGTTTGGGACATCCCTCCTTAATAGAAAGTTTATATTTTTCTCACATATTGAAAACGAAGAAAAGAGAGAGGAATAGGCTACTTTTATTGCTTTTTTTGCCTATCTCTGCCAAAACATCCCAGCTTGTCTATTCTGGAAAGCTCCTAGGAGACATGGCATTGTCCCGGCTTCCTCCCTGTAAAGACCTCATCCCCAGTGTCTCAGGGTCGATGTGTCTGATTTGCCACATAACAGTGGACATGTTGTGAAATAAACAGTACAAGCTATAGGAAGAAAGGTTTTTTTCCTTTCCTACAACTTTTCTTTTTGCATATAAAAGGAAATGTACAGGCAGCATAGGGTAAATTTTATTTCTAAGAATTAGAATAAAATTGAGTACATATAAAGAAAACTAGGTATGCAACAAGAAAAAAATCTCTTAATTAGAAATAACTCAAAGCAGGCCTGTAATCCTAGTACTCTGGGAGGCTGAGGAAGGAGGATCGCTTGAGCTCAGGAGTTCGAGACCAGCCTAAGCAAGATCGAGACCCTGTCTCTACTTAGGAAATAGAAAAATTAGCCGGGTATGGGGGCGCACGCTTGTATCCCCAGCTACTCAGGAGGTGGGGGCAGGAGGACTGCTTGAGCCCAGGAGTGTGAGGTTCCTGTGAGTTCTGATGACTATCCTCTAGCCAGGACAACAGAGCAAAACTTTGTCACAATAAATAAATAAATAAATAAATAAATAAATAAATAAAATAAACAAGAAAAAACAAACACTCAAAATAATAGTCCTTGACTGAGATAATTATAAAATAATTTTTTACCATTTGAAAATTTAGAGTGGTATCAGGGGTTACAAAATCTAAACATAAGTTTACTTTAAAATTCTGTGAAATACATTTTAATGAACCTCAATGGAACTGCAGGTATTATTGTTAGATATAGTTTTCTTATTCATGCATGTACATGATGTAAATATAAATAAGTTAAGATCTATGAAAATACAAGTTGGAAAAATTCCTTTTTGCCAAGCCACAGGCAGAATTTCTAAGTACTGTAGTAGTGGTATTTCTTCCATCTTCATCCTGGAAATTAAGAAATTAAAAGGACCAATTACCCCACTTCCCTCACCACTTTTTGTCCCATTCCCAACCCACCCCCGCCCCAAACCCCTAAAGAGTGTTTAGTCTTCCTTTATAGGAAGTCCCATTATGGAACTAGTCCCATTATGGGAATGGATTATAGGTTTACGAAAGTAAGCAAAATAATTTACTTCAATTTCCTCATTTTTAAAAAATTTTTTTGTGTGTGTGACAATCTCAAACTGTCACCCTGAGTAGAGTGACATGGGTCATTATAGCTCACAGTAACCTCAAACTCTTAGGCTCAAGTAATCCTCTTGCCTCAGCCTCCTGAGTAGCTGGGACTACAAGCACGCACCACCATGCCTGGCTAATATCTCTATTTTTTTTTAGTAGAAATGGGGTCTCACTCTTGCTCAGGCTGATCTTGAACTCCTGAGCTCAAGCAATACCCCCTTGCTTCTGCCTCACAGAGCCCTAGGATTACAGTAGTGAACCATCACACTCAGCCTATAATGTTGTTTTTTTCTCTTTGCACCACTCACCTTCCTATTCTCCTAACATTTGTGCAAGTTTCTTTGTTAAATTAGACGTTGGGGCCACAGAATTAGGCTCTTCGTACATGGCTCACTTTTGTTATTTCACAAGTTATTTATTCAGTCCATTTTGAATAATATAATAAGTATTAACAAACTCTTCACCTCTAAAACAAAAGAATGGGAATGAACTTGAACAAGTTCATTTATTCACTCAATGATTATTCAATGATCATCCACCACATGCTGGGAACACAGAAATAAATACGACAAAGTCCTTGTTCTTAAGACACCTACATTCTAGTAAGGAGAGATAGACTGTAAATGAGTAAATATAAATTTCATACAATAAGTGCTACAAAGAAAGGAAAACAGGATGATGAGGGTGGAAAGCTACTTTAGCTAAACAAGATAGACGAGGTCCCCTGTCTAAGGTAATACTACATACTAAAGCTAAGATCTGGACAATATAAAGCCAAAGGACGATATGCAGGAGAGAATTTTAGATAGAGGGTGCAGAAAATGCAAGGATTCTAAGGTGACAGTGTTCAAAATAACAAAAGAGTTGGCTCAGTGCCCGTACTCAGTGGTTAGGGCGCCAGCCACATACACCAGGGCTGGTGGATTTGAAGCCAGCCAAACAACAATGACAACTACTACAACAACAAAAAATATAGGCAGTTATTATGGTGGGTGCCTATAGTCCCAGTTACTGGGAGGCTAAGGCAAGAGAGAATTGCTTAAGTCCAAGAGTTTGAGGTTGCTGTGAGCTGTGATGCCACAGTACTCCACTGAGGGTGACAAAGTGAGACTCTGTCTCAAAAAAAAAAAAAAAAAAAAAAAAAAAAGAACAAAAGAGTGAAGCTGAAGCACAGTGAGTGAAGGAGAATTAAGACAGGCAGTGGGTGGGTGTCTAGAGCCAGTTCAAAAAGTTGATGAGAGAGCCTGTTGTTAAATTTTCCAGGAATACCCATTGGTAGCTTGACATTAGTTATGGTGGGAGTATTTACGTTGTGGACACCAGCAAATGCTTCTCTACGGCTTCTCTCTGGCCTGGAGAGTTGGGGGAGGAGATGGCAATGGGGGTGCACGCCTCTGAACACGTAGAAAAAGTGAGACAGAATTACTTAATCTCTCAGCACTTAATACCAAAGAGTTGCTGAAGGAATTTGGAGTTGGTGTCCACCTGTAAGGCACAGGGCACAGGATAATTGCTCAGTGATTAAAGGGTGATCCCCTGCTCCTGTCAATTTTCATATTCCTTCCATAGCTTTCCTACCCTACAACAATCTGTTCATAGTGATCCTTGGAGGAAAAAGAACATGTTGTGTGGCTACTACACACTAGGACTTTCACATATAATTATTTCCTGCCCTTAGCAACACTGTCAGGCAGGTAGCTATATGAACAGTTGATAGACCTGCGGTACAGACAGAGCGGTTATGTAAACTTGCCCAAGGCCACTCAGCTGCTACTCAGTGGAATTGGCATTGAAAACTAAAATATCTGAATCAAGTTCAGGGCACGTTACAATTAACTTTAATTAATTAATATCAATTAAAATATTTTAATAGCAACTCATTTCAGCAAACGATCTCTTTAAAAGAGCTATTAAATGAACTACAGAACTGCTTGAACCCACAGGCAAGACTGGTTTGTGAAGATATGTGCGTGAAAGAGGGAGATTACAGCAAATCAGGCATTGGAGTAACCTATTTATATTTATTTATTTGTTTGTTTGTTTTCAAGTGGCATGGCATGAGCCTAGCTCACAGCAGCCTCAAACTTCTGGGCTCAAGCGATCCTACTGCCTCAGCCTTCCAAGTAGCTGGGACTACAGGTGCCTGTTGCAATATCTGGCTAATTTTTTAATTAATGTTTATACTTTTTAGTGGACACAGGGTCTAACTTTTGCTCAGGCTGGTCTCAAACTCCTGAACTGAAGTTATCCTCCTGCCTTGGCCTCCCAGAGTACTAGGATTACAGGTGTGAGCCAATGCTCCCCGCCAAAGTAACCCTTTTAAACCCATCACCACTAGGTCTGGGGGCTCATGCCTATATTCCCAGGAATTTGGAAGGCAGAAGGTGGGAGGATCACTTGGCACCAGTAGTTTGAGACCTGTCTGGGCAACAAAGTGATATGCCATCTCTAAAAACAAATTTTTTTAATTAAAAAATAAATTAAGTCTTTCAGGTATAACAAGTAAATAACAAATAAAATTGCTCATTCCTCTCTCTTTCCTTTTTTAGCAACTGGATACCTACTATACCTGTGTATTGGGCTCAAAGATAGGGATGATGTCAAAAAGTCCAAGTCTAGCAGGAAGCCGGGAATGAACTTACAGTCTCAGCTACTCGGGAGGCTGAGGTGTAAGGATTGCTTGAACCCAGGAGTTTGAGGTTGTACTATACTATGATTGCACCTGTGCATAGCCGCTCCACTCCAGCCTGGGCAACATAGCAAGAACTTGTCTCTAAAAAAATTAACAAAAATAGGCCAGGCATGGTGGCTCACACCTGTAATCCTAGCATTCGGGGAAGTGGAGGCTGGTGGATCACCTGAGTTCATGAGTTCTAAACCAACCTGAGCCAGAGAGAGACTTTATCTCTAAAAATAGCCAGGTGTCATGGTGGGCACCTGTAGTTCCAGCTACTTGGGAGGCTGAGGCAAGAGAATCGCTTTAAGCCCGAGAGTTTGAGGCTGCTGTGAGCTGTGACAGCACAGCACTCTATGGCAGAGGGCGACAAAGTAAGCCTCTCTCTCAAAAATAAATAAATAAATAAAAAATAAAAATAAAATATGAAAATAAATAAACATAGCCGGGCGTCATGGCAGGCACCTGTAGTTCCAGCTACTCGGGAGGCTGAGGCAAGAGAATCGCCCTAGCCCAAGAGCTGGAAGTTGCTGTGAGCTGTGACGCCACGGCACTCTACCGAGGGCGATAAAGTGAGACTCTGTCTCTAAAAACAAAACAAACCAAAGAGAAATAAACAAATAAATAGAACCAAAGTCTAGCAGAGATGGGAATGACCAGACCACCACAGAACAAGATGACTGAGAGACATAGACATTTGCCCAACTTGCTACAGGGGCAGAATGGTGGGAGGACAACTGGGAAAGCTTCTCTAGAGAGGGTAATGTCTCAGCTACACACGCAAGATGAGTAGAAATTAATTAGATGAGGACTGGGAGAGGAGGGATAGGGCAAGACTGAGTAGAAGGAGGAGGAAGGAAGGAAAGGATTCCCCCTCCAGGCCGGGGAAACATGCGCACAGGCCACACAGTGGAGCAGCAGTCACCTCTGAAGACCCAGACGGCCGAACAATGAGAGCTTGGGGAATGGAGTCAAATACTGACAGTTGACCCAGTGCTGCAGAATTTGGGTCACCTTAGAACCAGCTTCTTCACAGATAATATTTCCCTGGCTCTGCCCAGCTTTGCCTTACTACTGAGAAATGCATCACTACCCAAAATTGGGTTAACAATCCCAAACCACTTAGATACGATAGCAAATCAGAGTTGCATCTCAAGATGCTGCTCATCCGTCAAGGTCTAAAAGCGTCCTGAATTTCCGAGGCAGCCTTCCCAGAACCCCAGCTACTAAGAGCTCTGTGAGCACTTTTTAAATTCTAAAATCTCATCGAATATACTGCCTTTTATTTTCCCTTTACATTTTTCATTCTCTCTTCTTAAAATTTTAAATGGCTTTCTATTATAGATGTAATTATGGAATACAGTAAAAATACAGAAAGTATTTTTATCACACAGTTAATATCCAAAAAGAAAGAAGGAAAAATAATTGCTTCAAATAAAGATGTTTGGTGATATATATTTTTTTAATTTAATTTTTTATTTTATTTATTAATTTTTTTTTTTTTTTTTTTGCAGTTCTTGGCCGGGGCTGGGTATGAACCTGCCACCTCTAGTATATGGGGCCGGCACCCTACTTCTTTGAGCCACAGGCGCTGCCCCTGTTTGGTAATATTTTAACATGTTTTCTTCCACCCTTCTTTAGTAAAACTGAAGATCAATGGTCTGGCCTAGACCATTGTTAATTCTACATTTTTTGAAAGTGGGAATTATGCATTACCATTATATTCTTTTTACCTCCCATGTGAGTCCCTGAAACATTTGTCACTGATGGAAAGAGTATTCAATGGATTTCTTTTTCTTTCTTTCTTTCTTTTTTTTTTTTGTAGAGACAGCCTCACTTTATTGCCCTCGGTAGAGTGCCGTGGCATCATAGCTCACAGCAACCTCCAACTCCTGGGCTAAGGCGATTCTCTTGCCTCAGCCTCCCGAGTAGCCGGGACTATATTCCATGGATTTCAATGGATCATCAGCCTCAGCTTGTCAGTAATGTATTAATAAGTTTACTTAAAATTTTGTGCTCTTTGTGGAAATAGTGTGTAAAAGCCCAGAAGAGGAGATGACAAAGTCAGTCTAATTATGTTCAAAAACCCAGGACAAGTCTTTACACAGTGTGACTCTCTGGAGTAGAGACTCACAGTGTTGGCCTGCACCCCCACTATTGAGGGACTACCACTGGAAAAATAAAAGCAAAATTAATATGCAAGTAACAGATCATCCTTTTTCTCTCTCCTCTCCCTCCTTCCAAAAGACTGCTGGCAAAAGAGATGCTTGATCTCTGGAGGACTCTGATTGTATTAGTTTCCTTCAGCTGCTATAACAAAAACTTACTCTTTCACAGTACTGGAGGCCAGAGGCCCTAAATCCATATCACTTGGCTGAAATCAGGTGCAAACAGAACACTGCTAAACGCTTCCTCACGGGATGTCTTCTGCTCATTTTTTAGCAACTCCTATAAAGGGAAACTAAGAGAGAAGAAAAGCAAGCTCAGATTGGCCCTTTAGAGGCTTTGATTAAAGACCTAGGGATTGAGATTGCTCTTGGACTTCAAATATTTAAGCCACTTCAGCCAACATAAAATGCCACCCTCTTGTTCCTGTTTAGTAGCTCTTTGCAATTTTCCAACACTTTCAGGCATAATACCTTTTCCCCTAAGAAAATAAAACAAGACGAGGGAGAAACCACGAATACATTTGGGGGGGAGGGAATAAAAAAAAGACTGAGGCTCAGAAAAATTATGTGACTTACTTACGTTAATATAGTGATGAAAGAGAGGAAATTTGTGTTTAAACCTAATTTTTTTTAAAAGCAAAGCCATACAATTAATGTTTTTTTCTCTTTATGTCCTATAACTTGGTATTCTTTATGAGGGTAGGGCAAGTTCTTTAAAGCAGGGTAGAGAAGTCTCTCAGGGGAGGGCAAGTAAAGGCTTGGATCAGTCCCTCAGCTTCTGAAAGGCATCTAAAGTGGAGACCTTCTCAGAACGAAGGTTTAACTGTCCTCTGGAGTTGTGTGATATTGCTAGCAACGCTCATCATGGCTCAGTAATTGAAGGACAAGAGACAGAGACCTAGAAATGTATTGCTTTAAAGTTGCATTTAGGCTTGGAGAGATGGCTCACACCTGTAATCCTAGCACTCTGGAGGCCAGGGTGGAAGGATCCCTTGAGCTCAGGAGTTTGAGACCACCCTGAGCAAAGGCAAGATCTCATCACTATTAAAAATAGAAAAAACTTAGCTGTGGGTTTTGATGGGCATCTGTAGTCTCAGGTACTCACAAGGCTAAGGCAGAAGGATCGCTTGAACACAGGAGTCCAAGGTTGCTGTGAGCTAGGCTGATGCCATGGCACTCTAATCTTGGCAACAGAGTTAGACATTGTTTCAAAAACAAAAAAAAGCACATTTAAAAATTGCAGTGAGGGCTCAGCGGTGAAGTTCAAGCAGCTAGGGCGCCAGCCATATACACAGGAGCTGGTAGGTTAGAATCCAGTCCCAGGGCGGCCAAACAACAATGACAACTATAACCAAAAAATAGCCAGGCATTGCGGCAGGTGCCCATAGTTCCAGCTACTTGGGAGGCTGAGGCAAGAGAATCCTTTAAGCCCAGGAGTTGCAGGTTGCTGTGAGCTGTGATGCCACAGCACTCTACCCAGGGCGACAGCTTGAAACTCTGTCTAAAAAAAAAAAATTGCAGTGAGAACATATTTAGCACCTAGATTTTGGTTTTGAAGTATCATTTCCTACTAAAAGGAATGTTCCTTGCCTTATCTTCTGCAAGAGAGAGAGAGAGAGAGAGAGAGAGAGAGAGAGAGAGATAGGTAGATAGATAGATAGATAAGGGTAAGGGGAAAGGTTCTGTGGAGAGCTATCGATTCCAGGTCAGAGGCAGGTAAAGCACAAGTTTGGCTTAGAATATCTTGTGCCAGAAAGTAGAGAATTGCCCCAAGACTAATAGTATTATATCAAAAGGTCATGGGAGCTAGCTTGAAGGAGTTCCCATAGCCAAATCCAATTTGAACAGCCCTTCCTTACAATAGCCCTGTAGCCAAATGATTTTATTGGGTTACAATGGATTAAATGAAACAAAATATCCATAAATCCATAGTGACAATTTAAAAGATAAAAAGAGGAAGTTGGGTGTGGTGACATATGCCTGTAATCCTAGCACTTTAGGAGGCTGAGACTGGAGGATCACTTGAGGCCAGGAGTTCAAGACCAGCCTAGGCAACATAGCAAGAACCCATCTCTACAAAAATTTTTAAAAATTAGCCTAGCATGGTGGTGCATGCCCGTAGTCCCGGCTACTGGGGAGGCTCAGGGAAGAGAATCACTTGGCCCAGGAGTTGGAGGCTGTAGTGAGTTATGACGATGCTACTGTACTCAAGCCTGGGTGACAGAGCAAGACCTTGTCTCAAAAAAAAAAAAAAAAAAAAGATAAAATAAGGATAAAAGGAGGAAAGAAAAGGGAAAACTGGTTTTACAAAAGAGTACAAACAAATAAGCATAGAAACTGATAGAATTAAGAAAAATCACCATTTTGTAGCTATCAACATAACAGATTCAGTGTTCAGTTAAAAATGAATAGATGTTAAAGCCTGTAGGTGAGAAGGCAGCTGGGGAACAGGATATTCACATTGTTCCAGAGTATTACCCCACATACTATCTATAATTACAGAGGGGAAAATACGACTTCACGATGGAGAGCTCTGATGAGCTCCACCTTAATTTTGAGCTCAAACTTGGCATTGCCAATTGTGGGTTGGCTTGAAATGTGACCCCTGAGATGAGACACAGGAGAAGGTCCCCGTGATGGCCTATGTGGTGTTCTTGTCAGAAATGCTATCTGGGCCAGAGGTGACTCAAGTTTGCAATCCTATCACTCTGGGAGGCCAAGGCAAGAGGATCAGTTGAGGTCAGGAGTTCAAGACCAGCCTGAGCAAAGTGAGATGCTATTTCTACCAAAAATAAAAAAATGAGCTGGGCATTATAGCAGGCATCTGTAATCCCTGCTACTCAAGAGACTAAGGCAGGAGGATTGCTTGAGCCCAGGAGTTTGGGATTGCTGTGAACTATGATGACACCACTGCACTCCAGCCTGGGCAATAGAACAAGACTCTGTCTCAAAAGAAAAAAAAAAAAAAAAGAAAGAAATGTTACTTGCATCTAACTCCGAGGACATAATCATTTATCCAGAATGTGGGACAAGCTGCAGAATGACTAGCTGTGAGTCTCTAAAGGGTTCAATGTCATGAATATCAGGAAGCGATGCTGGAGTGTTCTATACCGGGGAAAACGCAGACAACGGCCAAAAAACCCAAACAGCTACTCAGCTTAAACCTTGACTGGATTCTGGATCTGAAAAAATCAGCTGTGAGTGGGGTATTTGGGGGACAGTTTGGGGAAGTTTGAATATGGACTTTGTGTTGGATGCTGTTATTGTGCTAATTTTGATTTCCTTATATGTGGTAATGGTGCTGAGATTGTGAATGTTTTTGTTCTGGGAGGTGCAGGCTCAAGTGTTTAGGGTGACATGTCATGGCGTGGGGAAACCTACTTTTGGATGGTTTAGTTTAAGAGAAGTGTGTGTAGGCTCGGTGCCCGTAGCTCAGTGGTTAGGGCACCTGCCACATACTCCGGGGCTGATGGGTTCGAACCCCGCCCAGACCAGCTGAACGACAATGACAACTACAACAAAAAAACAGCTAGGTGTTGTGGCAGGTGCCTGTAGTGCCAGCTACTTGGAAGGCTAAGGCAAGAGAATCGCTTAAGCCCAAGAGTTTGAGGTTGCTATGAGCTGTGACGCCACAGCACTCTACCGAGGGTGACATAGTGAGATTCCGTCTCTAAAAAAAAAGTGAGAGAGAAGTGTATGTAAATACAGGGAGAGTAAAGTGAGGTGGGTACGGCGAGAACTTGCCAGCCAGCTGGTGTTCTAGATGAGGAAGCGTATGACTATTTGTCATATTATTGTTTCAACTTTTCTGTGGGTTTAAAAATATTTAAAAACATTTTTTTCATTAAGAAATTGCTTTTCAAGTTACAAAGGACCTTGTGTTTCTCTCCAGGGGTGGTGATGCATTTGCAGCAAAGTTGCCAGACTTGAACAGGGGATGGTGTTACTTCTAGGAGAGAGTCCCTCACACAGGCAGCCCCAATGCCCCAGAACCTTCCACGCTGCTCAGCTTCTGGTTCTTGGGCTTTTCCTCTTTCCCATCACCACACAGGGCTACTCATAAACCCACAGACCCAGCAAGTAATCTCAAGTTAAGAACACCAACACAGGTGGCATTTGAAATCTAAGTAAAGCGGATCTTCTTAAGCATACTCACGGTCAAAGAAAATTGTCCTGTAAATAAGGCCTCTTGAGACTATCTCCAGGGAAGCCCTTTTTCCCTGAAATACGTTTGTCTCTCTCCCACATTAGCTTTGTTACATACCACCTGATCCTCCACCCCTCCTTAGAGCTAGTGTTTTCAAACTCTTTTCTAGAGAAAAGAGTGCCCTAGATATTTGTCATTCTATTTCTGGTCCCCTCTGTTTTCAGGAATGTCCCCATCGCTCATGCCTCCTGTGACTAATCCACTATGTTCATCGGAGCCAATCCACTTCCCCATTTAGAAAGTGATTCCTGGCGAAGTTGCCCACAAGTACTTCTCTGAGCATATCTGGGAAAGTTCTGGAAGCCAAGGGATACTCAAGAAGCTACGGGATGAATGGCCACTGTTTCAAGTTGTGCTGGTGTTGTGGCCTGCTCTTATCTGTTGGTTGGTTTTGAAAATAATCACTCATTCAGTTGTTCAGGATGAGTAACAGTTTGTGGCAAATGAATAACAAATCGTTGATTTCCTTTCCTGCAAATGCCTTCTGCAGGGGGGTCTGACTGGTAGGTAGAAGCATTCCAAGAATGTTTTCAGCAAACACGGTGGAGTTAGGGCATGCTGGGGGGTGCATGTATTTTAGTTATGTTTATTTATGTTATCGATCTCATTCTTCATTTCATAATCACATCTTATCTAGGGTTCATCTAGTATGAACAAGACATAGTGAAAGAGACTGAAGTCAACTTATGGCCAAGTACACAACGGGTAGTTCACACGAATTACTTCATTTCATCCTTATGACATCCCTATAAATAAGGCTTTATTTTCCTCATTTTACAGATAACAAAAGCAAGTCTCAGAGAGTCGAGATTTATCCCGAACACTGTTAGTAAGTACCAGAATCTGAAATCAGTGATCTTTCCACAATTGTCTACTATTACCAGTAATTTATTTATTTATTAATTTAATTTTTTTTTATGAGCGTTTCATTTTGTCACCCTTGGTAGAGTGCTGTGGAGTCACAGCTCACAGCAAGTTCAACTCTTGGGCTCAAGTGATTCTCTTGCCTTAGCCTTCTAAGTAGCTGGGACAACAGGCACCTGCCACAATGCCTGGCTATTTTTAGAGATGAGGTCTCACTCTGGCTCAGGCTGGTCTCGAACTTGTGAGCTCAGGCAATCCACCTGCCTCAGCCTCCCAGAGTGCTAGTGTTACAGGTGTGAGCCACCAGGCTGCCCTATCACCAGTAAATTATAGTCAATACTTATCTCCACAGGTGACACCAGCTGCTTTAAGTTGTGAATTTTTTGTCCTCTCCAAATACACATCTGGGCTATCTCCTTCCTGACCAGGCAGCAGATACTCTTGGCAAAATGGTTTTTATTAAAATCTGTTAGGGAGAGTTAAGAACACACATTTTCAAGCCAGATATTAATGAGGCCTATACTGTTGTTTGTCTCCATTAGTCTGAAAAATAAACTTGAGTCATTCCTTTATTTTACCCATCAAATATATCATTGATTTCAGTAGTTCTCAATCCTAAAATTGGTAGATATCAGGATGCTGCTAATTTTCTGAAAAAATGCCGTAAATGTTATACATTAATTCTTTTTTTTTGAGACAAAGTCTTAAGCTGTTATCCTGGGTAGAGTGCCGTAGCGTCATAGCTCACAGCAACCTTCAACTTGGGCTCAAGCGATCCTCTTGCCTCAGTTTTTCTATTTTTAGTAGAGACAGGGTCTTGCTTTTTACTCAGGCTGGTCTTGAACTGGTGAGCTTAAGCAATCCACTCGCGTTGGCCTCCCAGAGTGCTAAAATTACAGGCATAAGCCACCATCTCCAGCCTTATACATTAATTCTGAATAAATAAATTAATAAATAAAATAGTCCCTAACTTGAAAAGTAATCATCCAGCACTTTAGCAGACCAGCACAGTATTTTAAAATGTGGCCACTGCAGTGAAGTATCTGAACTGTTCTACTTAGAGTAACTCTGCTACTGCTGTTTAAACCTGGAGAGTAACTAAAACTCTACAAACTTGAGTTTCTGTCTAGATAAAATAGAGAAAAGAATGATACTATCTCCCTACGGCCGGTTGGAGGTCAAACTCAGCACAGAGCTTGGCACATGGAATGGCCAAATGTACTTAAAAACAACTAAGATGATGTCAAATCATGGTAACAATAAGTGAGGTGGAAAAAATAAAACAGATGAATGGGAAAGATGGTGAAAGGGGGAAAGCACTTTAGCTGATGGGACAGGAAAGCTGGCAGCAAGGAGGTGAGGTTTCAGCCTGGATGTTTAGCTGGAGGTGGGCACGCCTGGAGGAAATGATGGCGGGGTTGGGCTTAGCTGGAGAAGACCTGAGTTCAGCTTCTGATTCTGCTACTTCTGACCTGGTTCACTTCAGACAATTCTGCATCTCATATTCCTGGTCACAAAAAGTTGTTTTATTAAAAATGTTAGGTAAAGGGATGTGAGCATTAAAATGAGGTAGTATATAAAAGTACCTTTCAAACCATAAAATCCTTCATTCGTACTGAAAATAAACAGTTACTTTCATTTTTCCATTGACCATGCACACATCTCTTTATTTCCTCATTTGTTACGCAGCGTTGATGAACTGGAATAACTCTCAGTTGTGTGTGGGGCTTCACAGTTATCACATTAACTGACTTACCATAGTCCTGGGAGGTTGGCAGTACTGTTGCCATTTTATAGATGAGGAAATTGGGAATTACCTTTATTGACTGTGCTGAAAATGGCAACATCTACATTCAAGGTCATTGCCTGTCTCCACTGCCAGGTGAAAACACCTTGAGGGCAAGAACATCCTCAGTAAGGTGCTGACTATGGATGTTTGTTTAGGGGTCTGTCTTCTCAGCCAGTCCTCATTGCTAAAGTTCCTATAAATTCACAGGGGGTCTAGGTACCCACTACAAAAATGAAGACAAAGATGCACGCAGTCAAGCTGGCTTTCCTCTTCAAGAAATACCTAGTAGGAAACTTGCTCAGCCTCTGAGGAAGGTATGTGACCATCTACAAATGAGGTGACCGTATTTTCTGAACATGGTGTCAGCTCACATGACCTGACAATAGAGACCATATTTAAAGTCAGCCGCTAATGAACACGTGGTGGCCTTCACAATGGGCTTGGGTCTAGCTAACTTGCTGACTGCCCATAATACTGGGATTAGGAAGGACAGGAAACAGGGAAACAAAACAGATCGGGGTAAAAACAGAGTTCAGGCTCATCCACCTCCAGATTGCGCAGTTTTCCTGCTTCTACTCATTAAAACCTGGGGAGGATGGCTCTTTGCCTATTACTAATCTCCCTGGGGTAACAGCTACAAAATGAGAGCTGGAGCTGGTTTTGCAGAAATGATCTGTACGGAATGAAAATAAGGAAATGTCTTGAAATGCCTGGCAGCTGCAAATCTCCTGGGCCAGCGGAGGGAAGAGGAGCCAGTTGAAGAAGCCCCCTAACAGTTGTCCCTGCTGTGAGTCTGAAGGGGTTGGAAAGGCTCACCTACACATTTACTAAACTTATGTTTAACCTATATAGTGCCTGTTTTCTCTCTCTTGCATTTTCCTTGTATTTTATATTTCTCCCATTTTCTGGAGACGATTCTTCAATAAAAATAATCAGAAAGGGAAATAATAAAGGTTTGCTGTGCTCGAAGGCCAGGGCGGAGGAGGGTTTGTGAAGGGGAAGGGTGAGGGATGGGGGTGAAGGATGTGAAGGGGAAGGGGAAGGGGAAGGGTGAGGGATGGGCTCCTTAACTACTTCCTGTTGTGGTGGGGGCTCTTGCACTTGTAGGTCTGTGGAAAGATGGGAATTGGGAAGTGTGTTGTGGTCATTAAGAAGAAGTGCAGCTGGTGGGGGTGGTGTGGGTCGATGGATACTCTGGAGAGAGGTAGCAGGGGATAGGAGAATGGGGAGAAAGAGGTAAGGGAGTGGCAGAATAAATACCACTCTCTTCTCCTCCCCTCAGCTCCCTCCTTTGCAAGTCCAAGGATCTCAGATCAGTGTTTAAGGTTTAGCAACCTGTAGCGATCACTTGGTGTAGTGACTGGGTTGGTTTGTATTTTTTGCACACATTACTCAATCACTGGGTCCCACCTTCTTCACCTTTAAAACAAAGATGATACTACTTAGAGCATAAAGCTATTGAAAATAAATGAAATGCCTTGCAACCTGCAGTGTTCACTCACCAAAGCTATTCTTGGGGTTTTCTAGAAGGGCCTCTATGGCGGGATGATGGGATAGGGCTCCAGAAGGACAGGCTGCTCCAGAAGCAGCACACCCAACAGGTCCACGCTGTCCCTGTCCCCTGTGGCCCCCTTGCATTGTCCAGTCACTTCCAACTTAGTGGATACCAGGGTCTCCACTAGGGTGTCCCTCTTCTGTCCTCTGTCACCTGAAAGCTGGGAGGAAGAGACAAGGATACTCAATCTTTTATTTTATTTATTTATTTTTTTCTTGCGGTTTTTGGCTGGGGCTGGCTTTGAACCCACCACCTCCGGTATATGGGGCTGGCACCTCACTCCTTTGAGCCGCAGGCGCCGCCTGGGATCCGCAGTCTTTTGATAGCTTTCTTTAGGACAGGCTAAATGGGAGGGAGGGAGAAAGATAGGAAGGAGAACAGAACGGTCAAAGGACAAGAGCTGGTTTTCTTCCTACTTGGCCTGACTTCAGCCTCTGCTCTGCTCACTCGAACACCTTTCCCAGACACATTCTCTCATCACGACTTGCCCCAGGGCTCCCAGTCCTTTCTTTTCTTTAACTCTTTTCCGTTCACTTGCACTTGAGCTATGCAAACAGAGAGAAGAGGAAAGGAAGGAATAATGACAAGGTCCTGAGCACTTGAACAAAGGCTCTGCAGTTTATGGAGTCACTTGACATCCATGATTCCAATGGTCCTTCCAGTAGGCCCTTCCTACTCCTATTATTCCCATTCTATAGATTTCAGTTTGTGAGGCTAACAGATTGACTTACAGACCATAAGTGCTAGGGATTCTGACTCCAAATCTTAGAACTCTTTCCTTTTTTCTTTGTCTGTCTCAGGGCACAAGGGCTGAATGTTCATAGGGGACAGGAGGAACCATTCTCTAAGAAAATATGTACCTTAACAGAATTGGAGTAAGATTTCCCTATGAAATGTTGGGAGAATTTCTATTATCCTCCATTATCCTCACCCAAACATTGCCTTTAGCTTTTCAAAGAAATCCATAGTGTATGTACTGGTAAAAAGATGGTCTGCTGAGTGTGTTAAGAAAAAAGGAACTGAAACAGTAAAAATTAGCATTACCTGAGCCCTGTTTGGGGGACCCAAGGTCCCATGGCTGGTTATAAGTAATGCAAAAATTAACTTCAGGGGTGCTAACTTCAGATCATACCTCATGCACCACACTTTCTCCACTACCCTAGGGGAGTAGCCCATGGTCCTCCAGCACATTAGTAAATTAGTTATGTAACTGCTGTCACAAAATAAGAGTGTAAGGACCTGGGACTGGTCAGTTTGGTGATGAGGCAGGGCCTAATGGGAGGTGCTATTTAATTCTAGGATCTAATACATTCATGCTGCTATAAAAAGAGTCCATAGAGGGCGGTGCCTGTGGCTTAGTCGGTAGGGCACCGGCCCCATATACCGAGGGTGGTGAGTTCAAACCCAGCCCCAGCCAAACTGCAATAACACCACCACCAACAACAACAAAAAACCAAACAAAAAAAAGAGTCTGTAGAGCAGTGGTTCTCAACCTTCCCAATGCCGTGGCCCTTTAATACAGTTCCTGTGGGTCGTGACCCACAGGTTGGGAACCACTGCCGTACAGGCTGGGCATGGTGGCTCATGCCTCTAATCCTAGCACTTTGGAAAGCCGAGGCAGGTGGATTGCCTGAGCTCATGAGGTCGAGACCAGTCTGAGCAAATGTGAGACCCTCAGTTCATTTTCTAGGGTTGGAATTTGTGCTTATGATGGCATTGGCATCAAGTTAAGACAACGTGATGTTACAGTGCCAGAAAGAACAGAGGTTTTGAAGCAGGTTAAATAAATGAGAGAGGAAATTGAATTCCTACCTGGCCCATGGAAGGACAGGCATCCTAGATTCCAAAGGATACGTTTGATCCATGCCATGTCTCAGGAATGAAAGTTTCCTGAGTATCCCATTTCTGTATATTAATTTGCAACTGCTCGTTAACAAGTAAGTATGTAATAAAGTATTATAATTTTTTAAAGAATTATAGGGTACAGTATTAGAAATGACTTAGGATGCTTGTAAAAGTGTTCATTGTTAAACACACAATGAGACAGTATCTCAAAGAATTACCTTCCACAACTCAAAAGGAAAAGAATTAAATTAATAACAAGTGAAACACAAAACAAGCGAATTCACCTTTGTAATATTAGGTATGATTATTTAGGATTTGGTATCTACTACTAAACTCACAACTAAATTAACTACTGAAATTAATTTAGTTGTGAGTTTAGTAGTAAATACCAAATACCAAAAGAACTACACACTATGACTTAATGTATTTTAATTTCATTATTTTTGTCTGTATGTTTAATTTAAGTAAAATGTTTTAATTATATAGTATTTTTAAGGACTATAGGTAAAAAACATTCATAAAGAATTTCATGTTTGCACATATTTAAATAATATAATAAAATGAATTTTTTTATTTTTTAGGATTATTTCCTCTTTAAATTGCATTGATTTCTCAGAGAAAACTCTTGTACAAAGGATATACATTGTTTTGGGGTGGTGGTGGTCAAGAAGGACTAATTTAGACATTGCAAAAGCCCAGGTGAGAAATTGTTTGACAAGGATGTTGGCAGTGCACCTGACAATGAAAAAAATCAGGCTCCAGAGATATTTTGGAAGTAAAGCTGCCCCTTCTGAGGATTGGGAACAACTTAGATACAGGAGCAAGTGAGAAATGTTTTAGTCTAGAGGACTAGGAAAATGGTAATGCTATTTCCAGAAACTGGTTATTCAAGAAGAGAAATTTATTGAGGACAGGAGGATAAGGGCTTGCTAAATTAATTTTGGGTATGTTGTATTTGAAAAACATGGCATGGCAGCTAGCTGGGAATGTAAAACTGGAACTTAAAAAGGTATTAACTTTTCTCTTTAGACCAACCATCCACCCTACTATTCCAGACCCGTGGGCCTCCGTACTCACCACACCATGGATAGGGCTGAGTCCTTCCAGCCACCACGGCTGTGTGAGTTGTCACCAGAAGGCAATTGTATCTGTCTCATGTTTTTGGTTCAGATTACAAATGGTAAACAACCGCCTCCCCGAAAAAAGTTTCTGGCGTAGAAATCTGAAACCATCTGTTTCTCTTTCTGTTTCCCCTCTCTTCTCTGGATTTCTTGTATTCTTTCCTCTCCTTCTCTGCCTCTAAAACATACAGTTCAGCTGGGAACATAATGACCTTACCTAACTATCTTTGTTCTAATGAGAATACAGGATTTGTTTTTGGTACTGAACTAGAACGTTCCTGGTTTTCATTCAAAATAGGCATCTTCGATGGATTACGTAAAAATACTTTTTTCATGAAAATTACGATTCTGTATTTAACCAAAACATCAAAGCAATCAAAATAAAAGAAAATAATAATAAATAAAATTGTGTCTGATTAAACCAAGTGTAGTTTCCCTGGTGATATAAAACTCCATCTTAATGTCTTATTAACCAGACTTATATAAATTTAACCAAAGGATAATGTTTATTGGAGGCAGCAACTGTGTTCCCAGGACTACTTCTCTCCTGGGATTCGAGAGTGGGCAGGCTTTCTTTAGAAACTGGCTCTTTTTCTCCTGTAGTCCAGTGTTACAGGTCCCTCTTGTGTTGGTTGCTAACATCGTCTTGCTTCTTTTCCTAGAACCATGAGAATCTGATTTTTGAGTTCAGTACCCCTCGTCTTCTCCCCGTCATCCTCATGGTTCCTGAACCATCACCGCCATCATCACCCTCACTGTCGCCACGTAGGTGTGCACACAGCAGGGCACGGTGGAGACACAACACAAGGCAGTTCCCGACTACGGGCTTCAGACCCAGATAGATCTGAATTCGAGTTCTTTCTCCTCCACTGTGTTACTTTGGGTAAGTTACTTGCAGCTTTGTATAGTCAGTTTATGCATCGATAAAGTAGAGATGACAATACTCAAACATCATTGTTTCTTAGGAGAAAATACGATAATGTTTATAAAGAGTCTGATGGAGAGTCTCATAAAACAATACTTCCTTTTCCATTCATTTCTTCTTTTTCTAATGAAGTCAGAAATTCTTGCGGAGAATGAATAAAGATGGAATCTGGACACATTGGTTGTGCTGTGAATTTACCAAAGGATTGAGTAATCTTCAAGCTACCTATGTAATGACAAAGCAACCATGATTGATTGATTGATTGATTGATTGATTGATTGATTTAGAGTCTTACTCTGTCTCCCTGGATGGAGTGCTGTGGCTTCAGCCTAGCTCATACAACCTCAAACTTTGGACTCAAGTGATCCTCCTTCCTCAGCCTCCTGAGTAGCTGGGACTACAAGTTCCCATATTATGCTTGGCTATTTTTTAAATACTTTTAGTAGACACAAGGTCTCACTCTTGCCTAGGCTGGTCTCAAACTCTTGAGCTCATGGAATCCTCTTGCCTCAGCCTCCCAGAGTGCTGGGATTACAGGCATGAGCCACCACACCTGGCCAAGCAACTACATTTAAGAAAAAGAAAAATCAGTCAATGATATTGTTTGGCTCATTATAGGTCGGTAGAGGACCCTTTGCTCGTGCCCCGTTTTCTTGCCTGCCTGTCTAACGATCTCCACGTAGGAAGGTTGAAGGCCCCAGACTTTCCTCTTGTTCAAGTCTGGCAAGAGCCTGCTTCTTCTGTCCTCTAATTCTGCTTATAGCAAGTCCTCAGATAAAGATATAAACATATTTTGTGGGTGATAGTCAGGAGGGTTTTGTGTACACAGGGTCTGTTAGGGCATTACTGATTATACATAATTATGCTTCTGCTCAAAATAAAGGATTTCTCCTTCCTGGATATATATATTCGACATAGTGTAAAAAATTCATTTAACCCTTGGCATCCACCACCTTGCTGAGTTACATGCTCTGTCCTAGTATGTACTTCTCCAGGATTCTTGGGGCTGTCTCAATTCCTTTTTGAATTGCTACCCACAAGCTGAGGCTTTACCATAAAATTGGATTTAATAAATATGTATTGAATTAAGCTGAACTGTGCAGCTTGTTTGAGTAAGAGTACTGGGAACATTTTAAAGAACAGGACTTTGTTCTCTGCTTCTCTGTGTCCCCTCATGCTGATGAGATGATCAATAAAGATTTGATAACAGTTATAGTAAGTAATAGAACAAAGCTGATGAGATTTCAACACTACAAGGAAGCCTTGTAAGCAGCCAGCTCAGGCCTGAACTCCCTGACAATAACCTTGGCAAAGGTCATTCCCCCTTAGCCAGAGCAACTGTGGACCTGGGGAATGTGGTGCTTATCAAGGCAGCTATTTCAGACAGAAAATCTTCCATATATAGGGCTGCAGTTTCTCTCTTGTTAGCTTTCACCTTTGATCTAAAGTCTGTCCGTTGGAGGAATACAAAATGAATCTTACTTTCTATGTGACAGCCCATCACAGATTCAAGCCTATCAGAGTTTCCAGATAGCTTTAGTGCTGGGTTTTGTGGTTTCCTACTGTTGTCCCAGCTACTCAGGAGGCTGAGGCAGGAGGATCCCTTTAGCCCAGGAGCTTGAGGCTGTTGTGATCTATGATTACACCTGTGAATGGCCACAGCACACCAGGCTGATCTTTGTAATCAGGCTAGACCTTGTACTTTTTCTTTTTTTTCTTTGAGATGAAGTCTCGCTTTGTCATCCTTGGTACAGTGCCATGGCGTCACAGCTCACAGCAATCTCCAGCTTTTGGGCTAAAGTGATCCTCTTGCCTCAGCCTCCCAAGTAGCTGGGACAATAGGCACCTGCCACAAGGCCCAGCTATTTTTAGACATAGGGTCTTGTTCTGGGTCAGGTTGATGGTGAACTCCTGAACTCAAGCGATCCAATTGCCTTGGCCTCCCAGAGTGCTAGGATTACAGGTGCAAGCCACTGTGCCTAGCCTCCTGTATTATTTTTAAAGATAGTTCTTGAATCTTTTATTTTTCCATGAACAAAGCTTTGGATCATTATATGATATAATTTTAATCACTTTATCTTCTAGGTCTTTCTTTTCTTTCTTTTTTTTTTTTAGAGACAGTCTCACTTTGGTGAGCCTTTGGTAGAGCGCTGTGGCAACCTCCAACTCCAGGGCTTGCCTCAGCCTCCCGAGTAGCTGGAACTACAGGCACCCGCCACAATGCCCAGCTATTTTTTGTTGCAGTTTGGCTGGGGCTGGGTTTGAACCTGCCACCCTCGGTATATGGAGCTGGTGCCCTAACCACTGAGCCACAGGCGCCACCCTTCTAGGTCTTTCTTACTGAGTTTTTGCTTGGTGACTCACTTGGGACTAGCTATGCAGAGCTGGGTTTGGAATCCAACAGCGTCTGATTCCCCAGGTCCATCCAGACCCATACACACAGTAGTATGCTGCCTATCCAAGCTCATTTACTCAGATCTGAGTTGGTTTGTGTCTCTCTCTGCTTTTTATTGTTGGGGAATCATTGAGGGCACAAAGAACCAAGTTACATTGCTTGCGTTTGTTAGATAAAGTCCTTCTTATAATTGTGTCCCGCCTCCCCAGGTCACACACCGTGACACCTGACCCCCTATCTCCACTTCTCCCTTCCCCCATCTCCCACCATGTACTAGCACCAATTGTCCTCATATCAGAATTGAGTACATTGGATTCTTGCTTCTCCATTCTTGTGATGCTCTACTAAGAAGAATGTGTTTCATGAGTTGGTTTGTCTTATGGACTGGATTCTTTTTGCCCATCTTTCCCAATTTCCATCTCCCCTCTCTCATTTGCAGTTAAAGAAGCCTACTCACCTCCTCATATAGACTAAGTTTTTTCCCCTCTAGACATTCAGCTTACTTCTTCTGGTATAAGGCCATTTCCTCTGTGTTCTGTACTTAAAAAAATAAAGTCTGTTTTCAGAATTGCATGGTGACATGTCTAATTTGTCAAAGTCACTTCCAGACACCCATCACCTGTTATAGTCACTGCCGCTTGGCACACCTGATAGGGAACATGTCTGTGAGCAAAGTGTCCTGCCTTTGTGTCCATGGGTGTGTACTTGAGACTAGTGGGGCTGGTGTTCCAGTTACTTTGGAAACACAGGAGATAGACTGTGTTCTCTGAAATATTCTCCTTAGACTCAGTTGAAAATTTTACTTGCTGCTGTAGAATGTTTTCCTCCCCCCAAATGAACCTTTGGGCAAGTTGTATTTCAACAATTTCTCTTATACTTACGGCAATCATATAGCTTTAAGTTTTAGAAATAAATCTACTTCCCAAGACTTTGTCCTTTTTTGACTATTCCAGTGACCTTGGAAGGCTGCAGATGCCCTCAGTACCTTGAGATAAGAACAGAAGGAAATAGGACTTTGGTATCCTCTGCTCCCGAGCTACCCCATGGCACCAGGGCCTCCTCTTAAAAGTCACTGCACGCAGGACCCAGTTTGAAGCCTTAGGCAAAATGTCTTTAAAGCAGCGGTTCTCAACCTGTGGGTCTTGACAGGTTGAACTGTATTAACTGTATTAACTTGAACTGTATTAAAGGGTTGTGGCATTAGGAAGGTTGAGAACCACTGCTTTAAGGGATCTAAATTAAATTTTAAAGAATATTAGATATAAAAGAAAACAATTTTTTCATTGGAGTATGGAGTTTTGTTCCCCAAACAAAAAATTCTACAAGGGACAAAAATAAAAGGAAATAAACAAACAAAAAAATAACAAAAGATAAAAAAAAATTCTTCTACATACCCAGGCAAATTGTATTACCTGTTTAAAAAAAGAAAAGCAAAGAATACTTTGCTGTTTTGCTAATGAACCATTTGTTATCTGTAGATTATGTTGCTTCTATAAAGTAACTACTCTGAAATTCCTAGAAAGACTGACCCCAAAGTGACGGGATGATGGTGAATTTGACACAGTTTTCTTTTAGATTTCTGGATCTGAGATCATCTGAACACCCAGTGATTTGTGTGGGAAGTTTTCTTTTTCTTGAGACTGACTCTTCTCATATCTGAGGTGTTCTGGTAAATCCACGGGTGGTTTGGAGACTGAAAACTCTGGCAAAACTTCCTATCTGCTTCATAAATAGAGGCTGTGAGTGGGAGGAGGGGGTTACAATTTCCTCTACTTGGGCTCTAATTTGTCCTTTTCCGTTACTTGGCCTCCAGGACAGCCCGTCCCCTTGGGGTCCTTCCCAGCACCCTATCACTCTTCCGGATGCCTTCTGGCTGCCTCTTCTGCCCTTGCCATCAGTGCTCAGGGGATCTCCGCCATCCCCTGGCTTTACCTGCTTTGTCTCTGTCCGTGACTCCTGCGTTTACATCATCGCGTCGGACTTCTCTCCTCATCTCCAGACTCATATCCGACTGTCTGCATCGCCCTCCTACCGAGATGCCTCCTGCGCTCCACAAACGTCCCATGCCCACAGCAGAACTTTTAATTTTGTCTTCCCAAACCTGCTCTTCCTCCAGACCTCCCCATCCAGCCACTGATTACCAGTTGCTTAGGCCAAAATGTCTTAGGATTCTTCATTGCTTTCCGTTCTCAGCCTCCTGGTCTGTTTATCAGCAGTTCCTGTCATTCCTTTCTTTGAAATAAGCTCCCAATCGGACGAGTTTTTGCCATTTCCTTCAGTCTCAGCTCTTCTCTCACAGGCCAGGTCACGGTTATCTGTTACCTGGACGTCGGCGTTAGCCTGTTAATGAGTCTCTCTGCCTTCATTCTGTTCCCCCCTCCCGTTCTATTTTCTTTTCTTATTTTTTTTTTTATTGTTGGGGATTCATTGAGGGTACAAGAAACCACGTTACACTGGTTGCGTTTGTTGGGTAAAGTCCCTCTTACAATCGTGTTTTGTCCCCAAAAGGTGTGGCACACACCAAGGCCCCAAGACCCCACCCCCCTTGCCATTCTATTTTCTTTACAGTCCCCGGAAGGACCTTCAGAAAGATTAATCCAGATGCCCTTCCCCATTCACAACTTGCCAATGGCCTTGCAGAACACAGGGTCCTTAACACGACCCCTTCTGTCTCGAAACTTATCTCCTCTCCCATATATATGTATTTTGTTCTTTTTTTTAATTGTTGGGGGTTCATTGAGGGCACAAAGAACCAGCTTACATTGATTGCTTGTGTCCGATAAAGACCCTCCCATAATAGCGTTCCACCCCCAAAAGGTGTACCACCACGCTCATGACCCCACCCCTTTTCCTGTCTCTGCTCTCCCCACCCCCACCCCCCACCGTGTACTAGGTCATTAATTGTCCTCATATCAGAATTGAGTACATAGGATTCTTACTTCTCCATTCTTGTGATGCTTTGCTAAGAATAATGCGTGCCACTTCCATCCAGGTTAATACAAAAGAGGTGAAGTCCCCGATACATTCTTAATATTCCTCACATTACCGGCCAGCTCCTGCCTGGAGACGTATTTATTTTTCACCCCGCCTAGAATACTCTTTCCTTAGATCTTGTCAAAGCAGCTTCTTCCTTCTCAAGCCTCCGCTCCAATATCGCCTTCTTGGAGGGGTCTTCTTCATCTAAAAATAGATGTTAGCAGGATCCTTCCCGCATCTGCTGTGCAGGGCTTCCCCCACCCACCATCTCTATCTTTGGTGTTATCATTTGTCTCTAGTCCTTCTTCCTCGCGGACTGGGATGTGAGCTCCATAAGGACATACCGTGTTCATTTCACATCCCTAACACCTACCACTTCATTAAGCCTCCCTGTAAGGAAGGGGGACTATGGCAAGAAATGTGACGGCCAAAGAAACAAGCCAAGTGTCTGCAAGGCTGGGGGGATCCACTGGGACACGAGCTATGAGCTACGGGGTCCTGGCTAGACAAGCAAAGTCCAGGCTGTAGTGGCCAAGGTGTGGTTAACAAGGCAAAACCCAACCCAAACCAAAGCCACACCAAAGCCACGCTTGTGATGCCCGTGTGATTATCCAATGGGGAGGTGAGAAAATGAGACCTAGCATCCAAATTCAGTAAGCTTGGCAGTGGGACATACAATGGTCAGAGTGAGAGGTCTGGGAAAGAGACTGGGAATGGAGATAAAATATATTTAGGGCAGAGGTGGAGGCTTAGAATCCATCTGATGGTCTAAAGGCACCAGAAAAATCCAAACGGAAGTAGGAGAAGCAGTTTATTTTTATTTTTGACCTATTTTTAGTTATAGATTTTCCCCCTCTTCTACAGCTGTTCTGAAATACTTGCTCAAATACTTAACGTTTTAAACCCAACCGTTTGCTAGGCAGGGACAGTGCGCTGTGTGCCAGCGTCCTCTTGACCTCTGTGATTTCTATACTAGGAAGTACAGTGTCTAGAAAATTTGTCCCTGGGATTCCACCTTGAAAATACTGTGGGGCAGTCAGCTTTTCTCTTTCTTGCTTTTTACATAGTGACATCTTTGACCTACATCTGGTATTCCAGGTGGCAGATATGTGCCAAATGTTCAAATTTAACAGAGAAGTTGAAATGAGGTGTAGGATAATAGGAGAAAGGAGAGGGGACATTTTCTCATTTATCAGATTAGTACCACATCTTAAATTGTGATTAAAGTATAAATAATATTGGTCATTTTTGAATGTACAGTTCTGTGGCATTAAGCACATTCACATTGGTTTTCTTTTTTTTTTTATTGAGACAGAGTCAGAGTCTCACTTTGTTGCCCCTGGTTGAGTGCTTTGACATCACAGCTCACAGCAACTTCAAGTGATCCTCTTGCCTCAGCCTCCCAAGAAGCTGGGATTACAGGCACCTGCCACAACACCTGGCTATTTTTAGAGCTAGGGGTCTCGCTCTGGCTCAGGCTGGTCTCAAACTCGTGAGCTCTGAAATCCACCCTCCTCGGCCTCCCAGAGTGCTAGGATTACAGATGTGAGCCACCAAGGCCAGCCTTACATTCACGTTGTTATGTGACCATCGACACCATTCATCTCTAGGACTTTTTAATTTTCCCTAATTGAACCTCTATTTACATTAACGTTAAAGACTAACTCCCCACTTCCCGCACCTCCACTCAACCACCATTCTGTTGTCTGTCTTTAAGAATTGCACTATTCTAGGTATCTCATATAAGTGAAATAAATCTTTTTGTGTGTGTGGCTCACTTCGCTTAGCATAATCTCTTTTGGGTTCATCCATGTGTCAGAACTTTTTTCCTTTTTATTTATTATTATTATTGTTTTAGAGTCTCACTCTGTGGCCCTGGGTAGAGTGCCGTGGCATCATAACTCACAGCAATCTCAAAGCAATCCTCTTGCCTCAGCCCCCTAAGTAGGTGGGGGCCACAGGTGTGTATCATAACACCTGGGTATTTTCTAGAGACAGGATCTTGCTTTTGCTCAAGCTGGTCTTGAACTCCTGGACTCAAGCAATCCACCCGCCTTGGCTTCCCAGAGTGCTGGGATTACTGGTGTGTGCCACTACACCTGGCCATTTTTTTCCCTTTTAAAGACTGAATAACGTTTCAGTGGATGGATATACCACATTTAGTTATTCATTCCCCTATAAGACCACATTTTTGACATAAATATTAATAGTTGGGGTTCCACCAGGTAAGCAAAACTACTATGAGTGACATGGAGTAGGGATTTACAGTATAGGTTGGCTCTCACACGAAAGGTGAAGATGCCTAGGAAGGCCCTGCCTCTGTGTGGGCTCCAGGCCACCACAAGTGAGCTGGGCAGACAGTAGAGAAGAAAAGCTGGGTGGTGCAAAGTAAGGACTAACAGGAACCCACAGGAATAAACTGGAGCCCATGAGGACAAGTTGGAACCTATTCATAAAGACAAGTAGAACCCACACCCCCTCCTACCACATCTAATCCTGATAATGTGGGAAGAGTCTGGTGCCCTTCACCGTGAAATTGCAGACATGCCTGGCACAGGACTCGAAGGCCTGAGGGGGCTATCCAGAAGGACTTGGAGGAACTGCAGCCGTCTCACTGTCCTGCCACTGCCTTCATGATGGTGGAGCCAGCAGACGGGGGAGCAGAACGCCTGCCAGCCAGTGCCTGGCCTGAAGTCTCACACCCAGTAACCACTCCTGCTTCCCTTCCACCTGCCAGATCTCATGCACATTTTCCTGGAGCCCAACCCTAACTCAGAACCTTACAGGGAAGGGGGTGCGGGGAAACACAGTTCTAGCTTAGCAAAGTTGACATAGCCCCAAACCAGCACGGTATCTGAAGACCCACCTGGAGATGGTTATGTCAACCTGGCAAGTTCCAGGCGCTTCTGATGCCTTCAATAATTAACTATTTCCAAATATTCAGAGTACATACAATGGCTTTCTCTTTTACTGGGAGACAATCGGGGATCAGGAAATCTAAGGGATACCATCAGATTCCCAATTGTCTGACTAGTTCATAAATAAACAAATGAGCAAGCCCTCAGTTTGAGTGTATAGCACGTAAACAACTGAAAGATGACAGAGTCAGCATCACGGAGCCAGGTGCAAAGTGCTGGACTCCTGGCCTGGCCTTCCAGCCTTTGCCTTTGATCCAGGTCCCAACCAGCGGAAACCATCATCTCAGGGAGGCCTGGGGATTGAGGTCATTGTTCTTCACTGTTCACAGTGCAGGTGGACGTGCCCAGGGAGAGCGTGTGTGTGTGTGTGTGTGTGTGTGTAGGGATGTGAAGAAAGGATTTAGAGCAATGACCTTCCCTTGGTGGCTGGCTCACACCCGGAAGTGAGCTGGAAACTTTTCCCACTGCCAGTCCCCCAGGGAGGTGTGTTCTAGTGACATCATCTGGGCCACCAAACAGTGGTGATTCCCACTAGTGTCGACTGTGACCTTGTTATCACTTCTGTCTGCATGGCTGACAGCTCCTGACGTTGGCTGCTCCACGTTTGCACAGTTCATGCCCCAGGTCACTTCTTCCTTGACAGATGCATCTTGGCTTTTTCCAGCTTTTTAACTGCCTCCCCAGAGGGACCCTGAGAGAGGAGACAGAAACTCAAATCTCCCTTGATTAGGGAATGGAGAATGATTTCATTGGCTTGGATTGCCTCTGGATTTTAATGGTTCCTGATTGTGCTGTTGGTTTACAAGGTTAAAGTTATATAAGATTGTTCTATCGGGGGCATCTACACTCTGACCTTTATCTTGCTTTCCATTTATTTGTTTACTGAGTTATTCCTTCAGTAAACAACTGTTAAGGTATTGGAATACAAACATGGATGTAACACGCTTCCTGTCCTGAAGACCAACGGATGGGGGATACACACAGTACATGTATCATGCTGTTCTAATATGATGTTGGAAGAGTCAGAATATAGCAAAGTAGAGGACATTAGCTTATTATAAGGAAGGGGCATCACAATCTGGAGAGATTAAGAGAGGCTTCTTGGAAGAGGTGATACCTGAGCTTAGGCCATGATTGTGCCACTTCTATGCATGTGACTGCCTCTGTGCTGGTGCAGCTGGAAAGGGGTATGTTCAGTTATCTATGGCCATGTCATAAACTACCCCCAAATGAGGTAGGTGGAAACAATAATGATTTATTTGCTCCCAATTCTGAAATGTGGGCAGGGCTTGGCAGGGTTGGCTGTGTCTGCTCCTTGTGTTTTTGCTGGGGAAGCTCAGCTAAGCTCGAAGGTCCAAGACAGTCTTGTGGACCTGTGTGCAGCTATTGGTCTGGGAAGATTTCTGGTTACCCAGAAATGACTGGGTAAAGAGAACCCTTTACCCTTGACTCTCAGGGTAAAGAGAACCCTTCCCTTGGAATGTTGTGCCTGCCTCCCTTGCAGAATATTTGAAGATCTTGGAGTTCTTTATATTTACAGAACAAGTGACAAGAACTGCTCTCTGCCAGTTTGCTAATACACATAACCGCTTAGGAACTTTTTGCATGTGTTATTTTTATTTATTATGTATTTTTTAGAGGCAGCATCTTGCTCTGTCACCCAGTGGTGTGTGGTGGTATTTTGTGTTTTTTTTTAGCCTGGTCTAGTCACACTGGGATGGTGTATACGGGTATTTTATTTTTTTTAGCCTGGTCTAGTCACACTGGGATGGTGTGGTGGTATGATCATAGCTCCCTGCGGACTTGAACTGTCAGGCTTAAGTAATACTCCTGCCTCAGGCCCCTGAGTAGCTGGAAATATAGACACACACCACCATGCCCAGCTAATTCTATTTATTTTTTGTAGAGATGGGGTCTTGCCATATTGCTTAGGCTGGTCTTGAACTTCTGGCCTTAAGCAACCCTTCTGCCTCAGCCTCCCAAAGTTCTGAGACTGCAACAGGCATGAACCACCACACTGGGTCTTTCGTGTGTGTTTGACTTGAGGCTTATTCTCATTTTGATCTGGTAGCAAGGTTGCAAGGGAGCAGCTAAGTTTCACCTTCGTTAAGCTTTAGAAGGGACCGAGGAGTTGAGGAAGGCTGAATTGACTTAGTCAGTTTACAAGTAGTTTCTCCTTTTTGCACGTTCCCTGGCTGCTCTCTAGTCCATACACCATCAATGGTACTTTTGTCACTTCAACCAGATTGCACCTGCCCTTAGAAGCGACCCTTTGTGGTTTCCCCTGGGGCCTGCATCCCTAGAGGCTGGCTCTGATGAGAACAGTCAGCCTTGGAGAAGCACACCTCTCCCTGCCTACACAGAATGCTACCAGTCTGTTGAAAGTGTAAATCAAAAAGAACAGTCCGTTTGCCAAAGGAATGTGTCTCTGCAGAACATATAGCTCCACACAACTGCTGCACAGAGGGGAAAACCAGAGCATCTGCCAACCCGCAGAGCCTCCTCGCAGCTTTCCCTGTCTCCCTCCCCTTCCGACAGCTGCTGTGCTGAATCCAATCACAGTGAAATGATTATTTTGGAAAAGAAGAGCACAGGACTGCAACAGCCATCTGATCGAAGATCTAATTTGTACTTGAGCAGAAGATGAAAAAATACCTGCACTGTTGACCTCATGGAGTTGAAAAGGGTGAATTTTTAATAATGTTTACGTTTTCAAAGAGTTTCTTTTCTTTTTTTTTAGCACTTTTAATTGGGAAATCTACTGTAAGGACAGAACCAGATAAATTAGTGCTCAGTGATAGTGGAAGCTATTTAGCTTAAATGCATAGCAAATGTTTATTGCCTACCTATTTTATTCAAAGGACTGTGTTAGGCAATGCAGAAAAGTGAGAGATATTTTACTGGGTCCTGATTTTTCTGGTTGGCCCCTTATTGAATTTAGAAAACAAATATTGGTATTTTGTTTGGGTTCCATATGAATCCTGGCGCTGTGTTCTGTCCTTGTGCCCAGGATTAGGACCAGTTGATATATACAGGACTTTAAAAGCCACTGTCTTAAGATCCATTAGGGAAAGTTCACTTCATTCCCGTGGAAGAAGGCTTACTCCTTGGCTTCTTCCTGAGTCCTGCAATCTCTGTGCCATTCTGGGCGCCGGCCAGAGGGCAGCGAGCTTGAGTCTGCCCGACACTGCTTGTTTTAGGAAGAGGAGGAAATTGGGTGTGATGAGTGGCAGTGTATGTTGGTGCCCAAATGACTTGCAATCTTCCCACTGGGGAGGGCCCCCACTAGTCCTGGAATCTGATGAGCAAGAGAAGCCTGCCTACTTGGCAAAAGTGAAGGCTCCAGCTATTGATCTTGAGCCAAACTACCTGCAGATTACCAGCCTATCAGTTATCAGCGTTCAGCTATCAGCCTATCAGCTATCAGCCTTCAGGCCACAGAGTCTACCAGGAAGTTCTCCAGAGTCGGAAAGAGACCAACAGAAGCACTTTTGTGCTTGAGGTGGAGATGGGTGTAGCTCAGAAAAATGACCTTTTATCACCTGGGCATGGTGGCTCATGCTATAATCTTTTTAAATTTTTTTTTTTTTATCGTTTGGGACTCATTGAGGGTACAAGAATTAGGTTACACTGATTGCATTTGTTAGATAAAGTCCCTCTTGTAATTGAGTCCTCATGCCTTTTCTTATCACTATAGAAGGCAGAGGTGGGAGGATCCTTTGAGCTCAGGGAGTCCTTTCCCAGCACGAGTGAGACCCCATCTCTACTAAAAATAGAGAAATTAGCTGGGTGTGTTGGTGGGCCCTTGTAGTCCCACCTACTTGGGAGGCTTAGGCAGGAGGATTGCTTGAGCTCAGGAGTCTGAGGTTGCAGTGAGTTAGGCTGAGGCCACAGCACAGGGCGAGACTGTCTCAAAAAAAAAAAAGAAAGAAAGAAAGAAAGAAAAGAAAAGAAACATGACCTTTATCAAGATTACTGTGTGCTGCAGTAGGGTGCTGGGGAAAGGAGCCACAGTTTCCACTCAGCACTGTTCAGCATGTGGGAATTAGCACCCCTGTGGTCAAGGTCCCCTGAATTGACACAGAGGACTCTGGTTAAGACTGCCCATCTATTTATTTATTTATTGACAGAGTCTCATTTGTCACCCTCGGTAGAGTGCCGTGGCATGATAGGTCACAGCAACCTCAAACTCTTGGGGTTAAGCAATCCTCTTGCCTCAGCCTCCCAAGTGTCTGGGACTACAGGCACCTACCACAATACCCAGCTATTTTTAGAGAGGGGGGGCTCTTGCTCAGGCTAGTCTTGACTTCCTGAGCGCAGGCAATCCATCCACCTCGGCCTCCCTGGAATACTGCTAGGATTACAGGTGTGAGCCACCATGCCTGGCTTCCATCTCTTACTTTAGATGAAAAGTTTCTTAAGCAAAGGGGACAGCTTTGGAAGAGATTGGGATATTGGTGGAGGGAATTAGCGGATGGCACTTAGTTGACTCACGTGCAGCTGGCCTAGCATTCTGACGTGTGGCTTGTTTGTATGACAGGCTGAGAGAGCTTCACTTCTGAAGGGGAAGGTGGCAGGCAGACAGAGAGGATGGCTGCTACTCCCACTGTCTCCGCTCTACCCCTTGAATTCCATATCCCAGGAGAGGATGGGCTGGGAAGACAAGGTCTCAGGTGAGGCAACGTGGAAAGAACAGTTTATCATAAGGGTCCTGGAACCCTTGCTCTTGATGAAAGGACATTTCTCAGTTTAGCATGGCATCGTCAAGTCCCATCCCAGTAGCTTCTGTCAGTTACCAAATCTGTGATCTTTCCAATACCCTAAACTGCCTTTTGAAATAACCCTTAAAACCCATATCATTTTTATTTTCCTATTTAATGAGACTCATTTATAGAGAAAGCCGTCTCTCCCCTCTGCTCTGTCCTGGCTCATATGTAGTCTGGGTGGGCATGGGTAGGCACCTGGAGACCCCTCCCCAGAGAGCGGTGTAAGGGACCCAAGGCTTCAGGGCTGCCCTTGACATTCCATCACCATAACTGTTGGGGCTGCTCCCACACTGACTGTGAGTGTTAACTAAGGCAGATCTGGGCCTGAAAAACTGTGGTTCTTTTATCTGCAGATTAGTTCAAGGTCTCCAGATGGTCTTGCTGAAACTTCCATTAACTGCTTGGCAGCCGAGGATGTTTCTCCCCAACCTTTAATCCCTCTCTCTTTCTTAAACCATGGTCTGGCATTGCTGTCAGCCTTCTCCGGCTCCCTCCTCATAATATTCATAAGTATTTCCCCTAAAAACAAAAAACCCTCTGCATGTTCAATTCTGGCATCTACTTCTTGGAAGACCTGAACCAACTTGGACTGTTTAGATTTGAGATCACTAGGTCAGGGCCAAGTATGATTCGAAGGGAGAAGACCACAATCTCTGTTTATCTCTCTGAACCCAAGGCCTCTGTTCCAGGGAGAGGATAATTCTCCACCAATTTAGGGTGAGCCCCTTGTGGGTGTGGCAGGATTATATATTGAGGTAGTAATTT
The DNA here is from genome assembly GCA_963574655.1 of Perodicticus potto. Classification (NCBI taxonomy): domain Eukaryota; kingdom Metazoa; phylum Chordata; class Mammalia; order Primates; family Lorisidae; genus Perodicticus; species Perodicticus potto. The sequence continues at coordinate 11,013 of CAUYRH010065392.1, read as the reverse complement.
TGCTTTCTCCGCTCTAAGCAGGAAGATAGGCCCTCCAGGATCGTTTTCCTGTAGAGAGTTGGGTATTATAGGACTAGCTTGCAGAGGCTCAGCAGGCTGCCTACCTGAAAACACCCTTTCATCCTGTCCTTTTGAAAAATCTTTTTTTTTTTAAATAAAGAGTTTCCCTCTATGCTTTATGGCCTCAGCTTAGCTCATAGTAACCTCAAACCCTGGGCTCAAGCAGTTTTCCTTCCTCAGCCTCCTGAGTAGCTGGGACTACAAGCATGTGCCACTATGCCTAGCTCATTTTTCTATTTTTATTTATTTTATTTATTTTTTATTTTTGAGACCGAGTCTCATTGTGTAGCCCTTGGTAGAGTTCTGTGGCGTCACAGCTCACAGCAACCTCTAACTCTTGGGCTTACGTGATTCTCTTGTCTCAGCCTCCCAAGTAGCTGGGTCTACAGGCACCTGCCACAATGCCTGACTATTTTTTGGTTGCAGTTGTCATTGTTGTTTAGCTGGCCCGGGCCAGGCTCGAACCTGCCAGCCTTGGTGTATGTGGCCGGCGTCCTACTCACTGAGCTATGGGAGCTGAGCTGAATTTTTCTGTTTTTAGTAGAGACAGGGTCTCATTCTTGCTGAGGCTGGTCTTGAACTCTTGGGCTCAAGTAATCCTCCTACCTCATCCTAGGATGAGTGCTAGGATTACAGGAACGAGCCACCACACCCAGCCCAGGCTATGTTTGTGACGGGCATAAGGTCACATGTGAACCATTCCAATGGCATACAGAATGCACAGTTTCACTGACCCCAAATTCCGTGTGCTTCCCCTGTTTATCTATCTCTCTCTGGCCGTTCACTGAACCCCTGGCAACAGCTGATCTTATTACTATCTAGTTTTGCCTTTTCTAGAAAGTCACAGAGTTGGAATCATACGGTACATAGCCTTTTCATACTGACTTGCTTCACTTTGCAATTGATACTCAAGTGTTCTCCGTGTCTTTCTTGAGGCTTGACAGCTCATTTCTTTTTATTGCTGAATAATATTCCATTAAATGAATGTACCACCACATACGTCTTCATTCATCGACTGAAGAACATCTTTGTTGCTTCCAGTTTTTGGCAATTATAAATAAAGTGCCTCTAAATGTTTGTGCTCAGGCTTATGTGTGAACATACGTTTTCAACTCATTTGGGTGAATACCTAGGAGCATGCTTATTGGATCATATGGTAAAACTATGTTTAGGTTTCTAAGAAACTGCCAAACTTTTTTCCAAAGGAGCTGCACCATTTTCTATTTCTACCAGCAATGAAGGAAAGAGTGTCTGTTGCTCCACCTGTTGGTGTTTTAATTGGGAGACCATTAAATTTACAGATTAATTTAAGGATAATTTGACTTTTCTTTCCTTTTTTTTTTTTTTTTTAAGACAGAGTCTCACTGCGTCACCCTGGGTAGAGTGCTGTGGAGTCATAGCTCACAGCAACCTCCAATTCTTGGGCTTAAGTGATTCTCTTGCCTCAGCCTCCGAAGTAGCTGGGATTACAGGTGCCCGCCACAACACTGGGCTAGTTTTTTGTTGCAGTTGTCATTGTTTAGCTGGCCCGGGCAGGGTTCAAACCCAGCAGCCTTGGTGTATGTGGTTGGTGCCAAGCCTAATTTGACTTTTCATTATTTTTAGTGAAATTATCCAAGAGGGTACTTCTTTCAATTTATGTAATTTTTGTTTATATCCCTAAATAGAACGTAAAATTTTCTATAAGTAGTTTGGGGAGCCAAGTTTCCAGAGATCACTCAGGTTTCTGTTTATCTTGTGCTTTTGCTTCTTTTCTGGACATTATTTTTTATGTGAGAGAGTCTTATTTTGTTGCCTAAGGCTAGAGTTCAGCGGTCTCAGTCTAGCTCACAGCAACCTCAAACTCCTGGGTTCAAGTGATGCTTCTGCCTCAGCCTCCTGAGTAGCTGGGACTACACCAGATGACTAATTTTTCTATTAGTCACCATGCCTGACTAACCGTTCTATTTTTAGTAGAGACAGGGTCTTGCTCTTGCTTAGGCTGGTCTCCAACACCTGAATTCAAGGGATCCTCTCACCTGGGCCTCCAGATTGCTGAGATTACAGGTATGAAGCACTGAACCCAGCCTCTTCTACATTATTTTTTCAAGTATGTTTGTATAGCAAACTGTTTTAAAAGACAGAGCTAGTGTCTTCCTCTGGTGTCAAGGGCATGTATGCTTAATGTCTAGTATACAGTGTTCAGATCCCCTAAACTCAGGGTTTTTCTCCATTAATGCCACCTACAGGACGTGCAGGTGTTTCTTGGCTGTCTTTTGCCCTGTGGAAATTAGAGCTCTGGGAATTGTCATAGGAGATGCTAATGGTCATATTACTGTGATTCCTGTATGAGTCCTTCGTCTGGAACTCAGGAGTCTCAAGTCTTCTGCCAGCATCCATGAAAATGTGGCAGAGCGAATTTTTAGTTGTGTAGGGCAAAATATTATTTTTATTTAGTAGGCAAAAATATGTTGTTGATGTATAATGAAGCTGTGCTTATTATCTAAAGAGTCTATTTTAAGACATTTATTATGATTAAAAAGTCTACATTTTGTTACATATTATTCTCACTGAATTCTCTTATTACTTCTAATAGATTCCTAGTTGCCTCCATAATCATTTTACTTGCAAAAAATAATTTTCCTTCTTCCTTTCCAATATATGTATTTATTTTATCAGTACCTCCAGAAATACGTTAAATCAAAGTAATGATAATTTAAAAGAAAAAAACCTGTCTAGTTTCTGAATTTAATTAAACTATTTACAGCACTTCACCACTAACCAAGCTTGACATTAGGTTTTGGTTAAAGAGTTCATATAGGGCTGGGCATGGTGGCTCACACCTGTAATCCCAGCACTCTGGGAGGCCAAAGCAGGTGGATTGCCTGAGCTCACAGGTTCGAGACCAGCCTGAGCCAGAGATAGACCTTGTCTGTAAAAATAGCCAAGCATTGTGGTGGGCACTTGTAGTCCCAGCTACTTGGGAAGCTGAGGCAAGAAAATCGCTTGAGTGATTTTGCAAACTGACAAAATGCATTCTGAATAACACAACTACAGAACATATGAGTCACTCTTGGTGGGGCGGCCTGTGAAGTGAGCTGTGATGCCACGGCACTCTACTGAGGATGACAAGTGAGACTCTGTCTCAAAAATAAAAATAAAAATAAAAATATCCAGGTGTTGTGGTGGGCACTGGTAGTCCCACCTACTTGGGAGGCTGAGGCAGGAGAATTGCTTGAGCCCAGGAGTTCAAGGTTGCTGTGAGCTATGAAACCACAACACTCTACCGAGGGCGACAAAGTAAGACTGTCTCAAAAAAAAGGAATCTTTGAATGAACCTATGACATGTAAGTCCCTACTTCAAGATATTTAGGGCAAACCAATATATGCCGTCCTTGTATTGATCTATGATTTTGTCTATAACTCCTGCTTCCCTACAATGTATAAAACCAAACTATAATCTGACCACTTTGTGACCATTTGCTCAAGGCTTCTCAGGTTTGTGTTTTTCTTGGGCCATTGTCACTCATATTGTTGCAGAATGCACCTCGATAAAATATTTTACAGATTTTAGTTTTTCCTTTGACCTCACCAATACTGCACTTTTTAGATAAGAAGATCTTTGATATAATTTTCAGTTTTTTCTATTGCCTTTTAAATTCCTTAAAGGCACTTACGCCCTGTGTCATTTGCCTTAGTCCTTGGCTATATGTCATCTTGTACTAGTTAAAATGTTTTACAGGTATTCTCTTATTTCTCTAATTAGACTATGTGTTTAGCGGTATTGGGCCCCATGTACCCCATGTGTATGTTGATTGAACTGTAAGTGTACCTGACAAATAAGTATCTCTAGTTTACCAGTGTGTTGATCCCGAAACCCATACATTTAATGGAGTTTTTGTTTGGTCAGGACTGTGTTCTATGATTAAATATGTTTTGTCAACTCTGACTTAAACAAGGGAACAGATGTCTTCACTGAAGAATATCTCAGAACCCAGGGCACACAGAGTCTCCCGGAGAGGAGGTTACTGTTTTTCAAATTCATTTGCCCATAAAACATCCGCCCGCCCCCACCAGGAGTGACTCATATGTTCTGTAGTTGTGTTCCTCAGAACGCATTTTGTCAGTTTTCAAAAATTTCATTTTTCAAATAATTCATTTTTATTGCGTGTTACAAAAGGATCAGTGTGATAGACTGGAAAGAAATTTTTAAATCGGCCCTTTCTGCAGTTTGAGGAATGCTGTTGGATGGCACACTTTGTATCTCCCTGTAATTGCATATGACGCACACTTTTGGCATCTTTTCTGATTCCTTTACCACCTCCTGCTTCCCATTCTGTACTGGCCGCCCTCTGGGTGTGATGACTGGAGGCCACTCAGATCCTTCCCTGGGATGCGGTCCCCCGACACCTACTCCACCCTTTTTGGCCAGAATTTCCACCTCTTCTCTGCACTTCTGTACTTGAAAGAAATACCACACCACAGGGGACGGGGTTGGGCAACCTGATGGCCACCACAGGATTATAGGATGCAATTTAAAAGGGATGGGGCATTCGCTCCCCGAGAAGTGAACTTCCCTCAGTGGGAAGCAGACAGTGGGAGGGAGCAGGGCAGACCCATTCCCTTGCTGTCCTCTCTCTGGGGGCTTCTGAAGCTCTTCTATGTCTGACACGGGTGCACCTGCGGAGATCTGCTGCAGCGCTCGCCGACTGGTCCTGAGCTGCAGCCAGAATAGTAACACAGTGCCCTAAATCTTTGTCTCGTTTTCCTCTCTTTCCGTTTTTCTACCCTAGACTTACACCTTACAAATAAAGTACCAGGCTCTGTTTTCAGGGAACCCGGTCTAAACACTACTATTTTCTATACTAACCACTATATTAAGGTGTCTAAGCAGCTTCCAGAAAGATTTTTCCATATATAGGGATGAACGTAGAGTTGTAAGCCTGAATTCTAGGTGCCAGGGCAGAAGTTTTGGAGACCCTTGATATGACTGAGGCTTAGATATGAAGTGTCAAGGAGGAGGGGTGTGGGCTGATGGATACGCTTGACAACTGGATGGCCAAGCAGAGCCCCGATCAGAAAGGACTTTGAAAGCCCACAGAGGGGCTTGAATTTCATCCTGAAGGCAAAGGGTACAACAGAAGGATGTTTGGCAAAGGGATGGTGTCATGGTTTCGAAAGGTATCTGCCAAGTCTATGAAATGCTTTCTTGCAAAAGGTGGAGTATAATTCTCTTCCACTTGAATATGGGTTGGATTTAGTGACTCACTTCTATGACAGTGGTGGAAATGACACTGAAGGACTTTTGAGGCCGGGCTAGAAAAGGCAATATAACTTCCGACTAGCTGTCTACTGGGGCTGTCTCCTCCCTTGGGAGCTCTGGGCCACCATGTAAGAAGTCTGGCTGCCTCAAAGCTACCATGCGGGAGGGGCTGTGAGTAGGGGGCACTTAAAGTGAGAGCTGCCTGAGGAGTTCCCCGCTGTTTGAGTCTTCCCAGTCTGGGTCCCAGTCATGGATGTGGGGGAGGCATCAGATAACTCCAGCCTTGTGTCCTGTCTGACTCCACCATGGTGAGACCCTGCAGGAGAACTGCCCGGCTGAGCCCAGCCAAACTCCAGCTCCCTAAGAAACAACAATAATAGGTTATTCTTATTTTCAGCTCTTGGGTTGTTTCTGACACAAAAATGATAGCTAATACAAAGATCATGGAGGCATTTGTACTTTAGAAAACCACTCTGGGTGGCAAATGACAGACAGACCTAGTCATGCGGGGAGAAATGCTGAGCTCTTGAGCCTAGAGCTCTAGAAATGACTCGGGTAACCTGTTGGCTCTTTCTGACTTGACAATCCTTCATGCACTGCAGGGCTGCCCGCAGAGTGGCTGTATGTATGCGATCACTGAAAATTCATTTTATTTCATTTTTAGTTTTAGTTTTATTTATTTTTTTGAGACAGAGTCTCCCTTGGTAGGGTGCCATGGCATCATAGCTCACAGCAACCTCAAACTCTTGGGCTCAGGAGATCCTCTTGCCTCAGATTCCCAAGTAGTTGGCACTATAGGTGGCTGTCACAAAGCCAGTCTATTTTTAGAGGTGGAGGATCTCACTGTTGCTCAGGCTGGTCTTGAACTCATTAGCTCAAGTGATCTGCCCACCTTGGCCTCCCAGAATTTTAGGCTTACAGGCATGAGCCACTGAGCCTGGCCTGAAAAACTATTTTAATGTGAGGAACACCAGTCATTGGGGGCTTCTGAGCCCCAATCAGCTAGTCAGGTTGGAACTCTTGGCCCAGAGTGGAGTCTGTTTGGCTTAGTCTGGGAATTTTCTGGAATGTTGGGGCCTGCAGCCGAGGACCGACACTCACACACAGCTCAAACAGGTGAGACAGGAGATCCCGAGTGCGGCCAGACACAACATTTGCTTATGTTGCACTGGTTAGGGGTCAGACCCTGTTCTGAATTTTGACCATACACGGAGATGACCAGCAGAGGTCAAGAGAATCAGTCAAGGTGGAGAGGGACAAACTCCTTTCTGGGTAGCGAGGGGCCTGGGATTAATGGAGCAAAGTCTAATTTGGGCAAGCGGGCCTGGGTCAGTCTTTGCTAAGACCACAGCTCCACACACTGTATTTGCTTATCCTTCATATTAAGGGGAATGGTGCTTTCAAGAGCGTTTTTTTGCTGGAAAGGAAGAGGGACATCTTTTGGCATTTTATACATTTCCTCTTGTGAGGGTCTCTGCACCGATCTCCTTGTATGTTATGCACACAACTCCAGCCCCTGCCCTCCTGTGAGTGCAGCCCACCTGGTTGGGCTCTCAGGTAACCCCAGACAGTCCCAGTCTTGGCTGCTGTAACCGAGGATACACCTCTCCTCCATCAAGGCTGGCCATGCACCCTACTGTCTGCAGAGTCATTTCTAATCCCTTAGGACCAAATTCAGGCTCCTCAGGGGCGTGCCATGCCACAGTCAACTCACCCTCTGTGTCTGCTTCCTTCAGCCCACCACAGATTGCAGCCCACAGAGGACTGTCACAGAGGACTGTCACAGGGGACTGTCACAGGGGACTGTCACAGAGGACTGTCACAGGGGACTGTCATCACAGAGGACTGTCATAGAGGACTGTCACAGAGGACTGTCACAGGGGACTGTCACAGAGGTCTGTCACAGAAGTCTGTCACAGGGGACTGTCACAGAGGACTGTCACAGGGGACTGTCACAGGGGACTGTCACAGAGGTCTGTCACAGGGGACTGTCACAGGGGACTGTCACAGAGGACTGTCACAGAGGACTGTCATCACAGAGGACTGTCACAGGGGACTGTCACAGGGGACTGTCACAGAGGTCTGTCACAGGGGACTGTCACAGAGGACTGTCACAGAGGACTGTCACAGAGGACTGTCACACCCCTGGGTTTCTCCTCTTACCATTCCCTTTGCTGGGAATCAAAACCTTTCTCCTCTCTCAGGATCAAGCTCCAACACGGTCTCCTCTGTGAGACTCCTCTGGGCCTGTTACAAATTAGTTGTTTCCGTTGCGTTTCCAAAGCACGTTGCTTCGTCACCGTTGGTACTTTCACCTTGCCTTATGCTTCAGTTATCTGCTTATTTCTCTGTATTCCCCCAGTCAACTGAGGGCACCTTGAGAAAAGAGTTTTTTTTGTTTGTTTGTTTTTCAACTTCATATTCTTCTAGTGCCTGGGAAAATGACGAGCACATATTAAGTGTCCATAAAGCGAATTTTTGTGAGGAAGATGAGAAGAAAGAAGGTGGGGTCAGGGCAGAGTCCTGCTGTTAGTTCTCCTTGACTCCAGGGATCCACAACATCACTGTCTGGAGACCCTCGATTTACCTCGGAATTCCCTGGACTCAGCACAATCACCCCTCGCTCTATCCTAAAACACCAATCTGCATCCCTTCACTGAGCGAAAAGCCTGGTCTGCAGTTGAACTTTGACTGTGATCTCCCGTGGATTTGTGGGAGACTTTCAGGGGACCCTCCTGTCTTCTGTGGCAACACTAGGGAAGGATGAGGCTTTTCCAGTTCCAATCAACAAATCATGCTCAGGTCCACAGGAAGGTTTCCCTCATCCAAGTTTGACCTCCAGCGTTTTCGAGTATTTGTAGCAAAGCTGTGAACGCAGAAGGAAGCAGAAAGAGCCAGAAGGCAGATTACACAAAGATTCTATCTTTTCTTTTCTCCTTCAGCAGAGCATGGAACTAACTTTAGGCCTGTTGATCCCAACATTTCACTTGAAACCTAAGTGAATCTGGCTGGGTGGTCTGGCGCTCTGCAGGGGAAGACTGCCGGTGTGGAGGGCCTGAGGTGTTCCCACGGCAGCCCCCCCTCCGCAGGGGCCACAGGTGGAACAATGGTGAAATCCCCAACAGTAAGAGGGATTCTTTTGTTTATGGGCAAACCCAGTAATCTTAGTCATGAAGAGAAGTTAAATCAATCAATCCCTTCCTTCCTTCCTTCCTTCCTTCCTTCCTTCCTTCCTTTTTCTTTTCCTTACTTCCTTCCTTTTTCCCTTCCCTTCTTCCTTTTTCTCTTCCTTCCTTTCTTCCTTCCTTCCCCTCTCTCTCTTTCTCTCTTCCTTTCCTTTCCTCTCCCCTCCTCTCCTCTCCTCTCCTTTCTCTCTCTCTTTCTCTCTTTGTTATTTTTTGGGACAGTTGCCTACACTACAGTGCCATGGCCTCAGCCGATCTCACAACAACCTCAAACTCCCAGGTTCAAGTGATCCTCCTTCCTCGGCCTCCCAAGTATCTGGGACTGCAGGCGCTCAGCATCATGCCTGGCTACTTTTTCTGTATTTTAGTAGAGATGGGATCTCGCTTTGGCTCATTCCGGTCTTGAACTCCTGAGCTGAAGCGATCCTGCCACCTGGGCTCCCAGAGTGGGGGGATCATAGGCGTAAGCCACTGTGCATGGCCTAAATTATCGCTTATTTAGTTTATGGAAATAGAAACATGTGTAATCCATTTTAAAAAGATTTCCACCAAATGATTTTAAAAATAACTAAGTTAAAGTTATACGTGTGTATGCCTGTGATGCCATAATCAATGTGGTCCAGTTATCAGGGAAGCTGTGTGATTGAAAGATACACTGAGGAAACTTGATTTTTTTTTTGCAGTTTTTGGCCAGGGCTGGGTTTGAACCCACCACCTCTGGTATATGGGGCCGGCACCCTACTCCTTGAGCCACAGGCACCGCCCATATTAAAATAGTTTTAAAATAACCAAAGTATTTTATCCTACATGAGGATGACTACGTGGACTGTAGTCCCACCCCTTTCTTCTTCTACCCCCAGCTTTGGCCCCTACCTGAATCTCATTCTTCTCACCTACTTTATTTACTTTCTCCTACTTGGCATTATAATATCTAATGGATCTGCTAGGTAAGATCCTTCTAAAAAGACAGAAATACACTGGACTGAGCCCAAACCTGTAGCCAGTAAGGGGAGGAAACACCCAGGAAAAACGCACAAGCTGTATTTTTCCCCCCTCTGCTACAAAGGGATGAGCTTCATTTCTGTTTTTGTTTCATAATTTCTTGTTTTGTCTTTTGAAGTAATATTATTCTTTCTATTGTCCTTTTTTTTTTTTGAGACAGAGCCTCAAGCTGTCACCCTGGATAGAGTGCTGTGGCATCACAGCTCACAGCAACCTCCAATTCCTGGGCTCAAGCGAGTCTCTTGCCTCTGCCTTCCAAGTAGCTAGGACTATAGGTGCCCACCACAACACCCGGCTATTTTTTTTTGATTGCAGCCGTCATTGTTGCTTGGCAGGCCCGGGCTAGATTCAAACCCGCCAGCTCAGGTGTACGTGGCTGGCGCTTTAGCCTGTTGAGCCACAGGCGCCAAGCCACCCAGTGGGTTTTTAGAGAAGAAGTCTTGCTCTGCCTCAGGCTGGTCTCAAACTCATGAGCTCAGGCAATCCGCCCACCTCCCAAATGCTAGGATTATAGGCGTGAGCCACCGCACCAGGCCTCAGGGCCTTCTTTAGTGAAATGTTCCAGGATGCTTCCTTCTGTTCCCCAAACTAGACAACCGCCCTGAGCTGGAGAACCCTTGTAGAATGTGATCTAGACTCTGTTTCCATCCCACTGGTTTTTCTTTGTGGTTTGTCTTTTTTTTTTCCTTTTGCAGTTTTTGGCCAGGGCCGGGTTTGAACCCGCCACCTCCAGCATATGGGGCTGGCGCACTACTCCTTTGAGCCACAGGCGCCGCCTCCATCCCACTGGTGACAGCGGCGGTCTCAGGCCCCACCCAGATCTGTCCACTCTGCCTCTGTTCCCGCAGAGGTGCCTGTGTTCATTACAGAGGCAGCCACAGGGCTCTGTTCTACAGAGATGACCACAGAGCTGACGCGGGGCCTGGGTGACCATTCACTGCCCCGTTACTCACTCAAACTGGCTTCCACTCTAGTCCATCACCCAAGGGGAAAACAAAGCAGTGGTCATTCTGGCGGCAACACACCGCCAGACTCCAAAGGGCAAATTAAGCTGCTTAATAAAATGTGAAAACACTGGGCATGAAGCAATAGAAGACCTGAAGGTCACATCTCACAGCTGATACTGGAGAAGGATGGAGGGGCACACAGGGCCACACATCTGGATCAAGAATTCCTCAAACCCCCAACACAAAGGCCGGGGGTTTGAAAAGCCATTACAATGGCTCACGCCTGTAATCCTAGCACTCTAGAAGGCTGAAGCAGGAGGATCCTGGTAAGCTCAGGAGTTCGAGACCAGCCTGAACAAAAACAAGACCCTGTCTCTTTAAAACACAAAGAAATGGGCTTGGCGCCTATGGCTCAGCGGGCTAAGGCGCCAGCCACGTACACCTGAGCTGGCGGGTTCGAATCCAGCCCGGGCCCGCCAAACAACAATGACGGCTGCAACCAAAAAATGGTCGGGCGTTGTGGCGGGCGCCTGTAGTCCCAGCTATTTGGGAGGTGGAGGCAAGAGACTCGCTTGAG